>JASUUG010000665.1:0-134118 GCA_030449905.1 Luvunga scandens
TGAAAGAATGAAATCTTTAAAGTTTAATAATATATTTACATGAATGGAGCTTCATTGCGGAGGAATTTTGTTGATAATGAAAATGAAAGTATAAGAAATCAGGGACAAAGTGAGCCTTGCCTTAACCCCTAAATAGAGACCTAAAAGACAAATAAAATCGTTGATCAATCAGATTATTACAATGGGAAAGCCATTGATGGGAAAGCCATTGACTTCCTTGAAAGGGGTGCTCTGAATATCAGGGGGCGGACCGGGCGGTTGGCCGCTAAGTACGCTCGAAGGATTGCAGGCCTAGGTTGGCTCAACAATCAACAATAGTATGACAGTTCTAAAAACATAAATTAGAAAGAAACTTCATTAGTCTTAATCTCCTCGATGCAATTCAGCCACCTATTAAAAATTTGTAATACAAATTTAACAGTCTCACAAATTTCGTTCAGGATCAAGATTAATATATTTATCGAATTTTTGTTCATGTTTGCATCATTGCGAAATATAGACGCGTGTAACACGTCTACTCCACAAGCCATGCAAAATCATATATATATTTATGAAATTTCCTATTCTAGTTCCCTGTACACAGAAGGATTCCTAGTGAGGTTTCCTAATCTATATTGGTGTCATTCCTATTACGAATAGGAAACTCAAGTTCATGAGGAACTGAGATTTCCTATTTATTTTACTTCTATAAATACATAGCAGTTGCAAGAGATAGATTGCTTGTAGAAAATAAAAAATTAGTTTGTCTTTAAACTCCCGAAAAAATCCATGAAGAGAATCTTTTGATTGCTTTTTTTACTTTGTTGCTTTCTTCATCTTCTTCATTCGCTCAAACAACTCAAACATGTACTAGTTACCGTTTCACCTCCCACAACAACAAATACGGCGCATGCGTTGATTTGCAAGCTTTAAATTCTTTTTCTCCACTGGAGCTATGACGAAGCGACCGGCTCTGTCGACTTGGCCTATCGTCATGTAGGCATGCAACCAACCAGATGGGTTGCGTGGGCTATAAACCCTACCGGTAAAGGCATGGTCGGCTCTCAATCTCTTGTAGCCTACCGTAACCCTAACGGAATCTTGAAGGCATACACATCGCCGGTGATGAGTTATGGCACCAAGTTACAAGAGGGAAACTTGAGCTTCCATGTTCCCATGATTTCGGCAGACTTTTCCAATAACGAGATGATAATATATGCGACAATAGTGCTTCCAAAGAACATGACCACAGTGAGCCACGTGTGGCAAGAAGGTCCTGTGCGTGGTGACAATCACCTTGGCATGCATGCTCTAGAAGGCGACAATGTCAAATCAATGGGTACGTTGGATCTTCTTTCTGGGAAAGTTACGACTACCAAAGGAGCAACCTCGAGTACTCTTCATTTCAAGCAGGTTCATGGAATCATTAACGCAGTTAGTTGGGGCTTCTTGATGCCAGTGGGTGCTATTACTGCCAGGTACATGAAGGTCTTTCAATCAGCTGATCCTGCTTGGTTTTATGCTCACATCATATGCCAATCCTCGGCTTACTTACTTGGTATTGCCGGAGCGGGGACAGGAATTTATCTTGGCAACAAATCTCATAGCATTCAACATTCTACTCACAGGACTATTGGGATACTACTTCTCGTTCTTGGCTTCATTCAGGTTCTTGCGTTGAAACTGAGACCAAAGAAGGAGCACAAGTACAGGACCTGGTGGAACTTTTACCACCATTCTGTTGGATACGCCACCATCATATTAAGCATCTTCAACATCTTTGAGGGTTTTAATATTTTGAACCCTTTGAAGATTTGGCGCTTGGTGTATGTTTGTATTCTTATTGCCTTGGGAGCCATTGCCGTTATTTTGGAAGTAGTAACTTGCGTCATTGCTATAAGGCGGCGGAGAAAGATTGAGAATCCTGAAACCAATGTCACTGCAGCAGCATGAAGTTTTAGCGTAGCAGTAGATTAAGATTTACTGATTTTTCTACAATTTTGTTTAAATTTTCCCACATCAATTACCGAAATAAAAGCATTATTCAATTTTTTTAGTACAAATTAATTTGTGCATCATTGCGTGTAACATTAGCTAGTATATTATGACTATCATACATGTGTGATTTTTGGTAAATGTCGGGAAATCAATTAGAAAGAGCCACATTAGATTATACCGTTTGTTTAATTGTTTTCTCCCCGGAAATTAGTCTTAGCTAATTACATGAATGTTCACTTTAACTGATACTAGCTCTATTTATACGAGGAATTTTTTTAAGGAGATCGATCTTTCTCAATGGAAGCTATCATATGAGTTTAATTAGATGTTTAAATGTCCTTAAAATATGTAATTGTGGAGATTAATCTCTAAATTATTAAACTTCTTAACAATATCCATCTCAAATTGAAAAGTTGGAAATTATACAATAACATGTGTTTTTAGTAGTTAAATTCTTAATTTTGATTCATCGTTTTCTACATAACATCTTATATTTGGTAAATAATCAAAATACTAGGTACAATATATTTTTCTTTCATTTTTTACAACTAATCAAATACAAATCTCCATGATAAGTCATCTCTTACATCTTGCTCTTGTTTTCTTTTAACTTCTTTATGCTTTTCAATTTTTTTTATTCCCATGTTTCGACGGCGGCAATTAACATCCTGTGCTGTTTATATTATTCTCAAGTCAAATTGCATTTGTAATGTTTGGACTCATTAATTGAGAAACATTTACGACGACCATATTACCCAACTTGCTCCTGAAATTTCTTTTGACCTTAACCACCACTCTTCTTTGATCCTTGTTGCTTCCAGTGGCGAAGCCACAGAAAGTCCAACGTGGACAGCTACCTCTCTGGATCTTTTTTTTTTTTTTAAGTTCATTTTTAATCTACTCATTTTTGTATAATAAAAATAAAATTAGTGATTTGTCACTTTGTCTTTGAGTAAAACACAAAAACAGATGTACAAAATTACATTTTTATCACCAATACACACTAAACCTTAGTTAAGAAGGTAGCTTGCGTCTTGTTTCTACATGGAGTGCAGATCTATCAAAGAAGAATCTTTTGTTGGATAAGACCACTATATAGGCAAAGGTACTCGTATTAATACTACTCAAAAATTTTTTTTCACGTGATTTCAAAATTATTTATATATATATATATATATTGCTTTTGTGATTTTGAAAAAGGAAAAATAACAAATTATACACTACAAGAAAAATAGTCTTCAACAACATGAAAATAGTGCTACTAAGTACTTACAATGATACTTGCTAATTGTGTCATTGATTTGGTAGTTAAAATTTATTGACAATAATTTGTGGTGTCACGATTATAGTGTTAGCGATTATAGCTATTATTATAGTATCATGATAACTACGACACTATAGCATAAGAATTGCGGTACTACTACTAGAAAAATCATCTTTGCGACACTAATCTTGTGACACTTTATTAAAAAGTATCAGTAGTTACATGTATTTGGGCCATTTGTTTTGTGACACTAAGGTATTGCTAGTTAAAAACATAAAATTTTGATTTTGTATCAACTATCAATCGATATTAAAGACCTCTAATCCATAACTTTTTAATTTTAAACACTAAACCATTGGGCCAAGAGTTGCATCCTAAATTTTCTAATTAATAAGTAAAAAAATATTAAAACTTAAAGTAAATTATTGGGAAACCATTGATACTCCGTTGTTGTAATGGATGGTGCATATAAAATCTAAAATCTAAAAATTTTTGTTAAGTAAAAAATCTATCCCACGGCCGCCCAAGCTCTCTTTTTCTCTCTTCCTCTCTCTCTCTCTCTTTCTCTATCTAACAATGATCTAACTTGAAAGCTGCCATCCTTAAGCTAAAATACCAATGAAAGCACTTAGAAAGTGTTGTGAAGAATTGGGCAAAGTTATGGTTTGCAAGTCTAAATTAGTGTAGTGGCCACCCTTTATCTTGTTTTCTATTCTCATTGTTTAAGTGCTTCTGTTATTGGTTGATGCTTATTAAGTGCGAGTGAGACCTTGCACTTGTTTGGAAATCTAGGGTTTTTGTTGCTTATAAGCTAATTTAATATTTAATAAAATAAATAAAAGGCTACTACATTATAGGTCGAATTGAATTTATTTAATCAAAAGAATGATTACAATCAATAATTATGGATTTAGGTTAAATGCAATTTGTTAATTAAAAGAACAATGGAATTATGCAATCATGGGTTTAGTATATACTATATATTTTGTTTAATGGTGTGTATGGAAACCCAAAACCTAAAATTTTCTTAAGTAAAAACCTCAACTCTCCCTTATGACCTATAAGCCCATCAATATCTCTCTTTCTTTTTCTAGCTAACAAACTTAGACTAGCTGTGAAACCGCCATCACAAATAGTTCAAAGTTCATTAGTTTGCCATTTAAAGAGACACAATCTTTACGGTGTCAAAACCTAGAAGACATTGTGAGGAAAGTGCAATATTGTTTGGGCAAAGTCAGGTTTAAAAATCAAATCAGCTTTTTAATAGTTCTTTACCTTGCTCTCCATTCCTATTTTTTTAAGTGTTTATGAGTTAATTGATTAATGTAATTACTAAGTATGATTCAGGCTTTGTATTTGTTTGGAAATCTAGGGTTGTTTGCTTATTAAAGTGAATGATTTTATTAATCCAGCGTTTTAAGTGAATGATTTTGTTAATTTAGGCTAGAGGTGCTTAATAACAATCCTGTCTTCATTTAGGCTAGTGAAACCTTTTTCTTTGTTGGGCAGTTTATAAATCACTGAGGTTATGGTAATGATATTGGTGAATTTGGGATTTTAGTTTGTGAATCACCTCATCTTTTAGTTATGCATGTATGCCTTCAAGTGCTTAAGTTTATACTTTTGGATATTTCAAATGTCAAAAGCAAGGTTATTGTTTGCTTTTATGCCTAATTTTGCTTTTAACATGGGGATTGATTATATTTGAGTTGCTGGAAACTTGATTTTTGAGGTGAAAAGTTGATTAATATTTTATGAAATTCTGCTGAAAATTTGAGGATTGATAGACTATTGTTATAGACTTGGTTATCTCAAAACTTAATTAGATGACTTTTAATTGATTTGAAACTTTGAGAAACTCAAGTTAAATGCGAATATTTGAGTTCTGGACATTTTGGAATGAATTGAGTTTATGTTTGATTTTCAATGGATTTTTAAATATGGTTGGTTGCTGTCCAACTTAATTAGAAATTACCTATGTACCATGTTTATATTGCAAATGAATAGTCTAACAGGGTTAGAATAAGCTGAAATTTAGAAAAACTAACTTCTATACACATACTTCAAATCTCAAAAATTTCATTTTGATTGAACTTATAGTTTTTTTTCAATGATTTTTCGAAATTTGCTGCCTCTACAACAACTTCTCTTGACGAAACTTTTCATTAATTTTTTATCCTATCAAGACTAGTCTAATGATATTAGAATGAACTCAAATTTTAATATGTTGTTGACCTATATGTCCACATAAAATATGGAAAGTATCATTCTGAGATATTTAGAGTTTTAAATTTAATAAATATTCAAATATTTGCTATTGCTATTATAGTTTCATATGCAGTTTTGACTTATCTAGTTTTATCATGTGAGAACCTAATGTAGAGTCATCCAAATGACTTGAAAATTTTATATATGGCACATTGACATGTCTAGTTTTATAAGTTCCATAACATTCCGAATAGTATTGAAGTAAAGAAAATCTTAAATTTAAGTTGTCAATGTTTCCTATTAGATTTGATTAGCGATAAATCTGCTAACTTGCAATACTTTAAAAAAAAATGTGTTAATATTGTTGCTTACAGTGGTAGAATAAAGTACCAAAGGCATAAATCTATTTTCATTATATTTGGGACTACTCTTAAAGATTAGTCTTTTCTCTTTTTTTTTTTCCCTTTTTTATTGAACTGATTTAACTTAAACATTAGCCTGATTATTGATTTCTACAGTTTGCAATTGATTTGAGTTTCGCATTCTTATTTTGTGTTAGTTTAAGTTTTACATCCTAGTTTAAGACTTTTAAGGCTTTCAAGAAATTATTTTGGATGATGAGCACATGAGTAATAGCATGGAAATTAATTTATTGTATCAAATATCTATTGAATGTAGTGTAGTAATTTTAAGAACTATGGAATATTCCATGAATATTCTAGTAAAAGATTATGTTATATACGCATGTCTTAATATTTAATAATTATATTTTAAAGTTTGTTTTCTTTTCTTCCTTTCTAGGTTTATGGAAAATGTTGAAAGTGATTTTGGGTGATGATCTCAATCAAGTTAAAGCAATATTAGTTGTAAGTGGAGATATATAATGATTATATATTTATTATATAGATATATTTTTATCTTCTTAAAGTTTTATATTCAGGCAAAACTACTGAATGCTTAATTAAAATTTAGGGTGATATTCTTAAAATGGTTCACGTAATTAGATTTAAGTAGTATAATAAATCTCATATTCATTTTATAAAGGCTTAACTGAGTTTGCAAATATTATTTTTTTTAGTAGAAATGATTTTTAAACAAACTCTCAAACTATTGAAATATTTGATGTCCAAAGTTCATTATACTTAATATAAATATGGAGATTCACAGTTACTCAAACACAAAAAAGCAGGCTCAATTTAAGGAAACTATAGTTGGAGAACTTATTTTTTGCCTTGTTAAATAGGCTTTTGGAATGAATAAATTGAGGAAATGAGTAGTGATTTATTTATAATCGAGCATCTCTAATAGCTTTTAACTATGCACTAAAATTATTTGATATATGTAGATAGAGTAGCATGCTTGTGTTGAAAATAGATATTAAACTGAAAACTTCTTATTTGCTATACTTTGCTATATATATAAACTTTACCAAAAGAGAATAAATTCACAAGATTTCTTTTTTCTTATTTATATCTATAGTTGAATAAACTGTATATCTTAGGTATTTTTAATGAAATAATCTACAGCTTTCTTATTCATTAATTTTCCTTTGAAATAACTGAGTTTATTTGTAAATAGCTTATAAGTATCTTTTCTTTACAATAGAGTAGTTTTATTTCTGTTTATCATTGTTTATCTAATGGTTAGGAATTGGCAACCAATTTTTTTTCCTTTTTCCATGTATTCATATGTAGATTTGATCAATGTGTTTGAAGTGTTTCTTCCTCAAGTTCACTTGTATCCTAACCCATACAGTCTATTGAATGAAGAAGCTGCTAGTGTGATAACGCCATTACACTGCTTATGGTCAAAGAGTGAAAGGCAATCATCCTTTTCAATTTAGAATTTGGATATATTAAATTTAACCCCAATTAGTAGGCATTGATTGGATGGTAAAAATTTGTATGTATTTTGTTGGGAAAGAAACCATACACAAACAGTTACAAATTAAGTGGAAACAAATTCTCTCTCTTCATGTGACTAAAATAAGATGTGTACAAAAAATACATAGGTAGAAAATAAATTAAAACAATCCAAAGCAATAAACCAACCATAAGAGACAGATTTTGTAGCATATGCACCTTGATTTCTTTAATATAGTGTATTACGTATTTTTTATTTCGACATTAGACCAAGCATATCTTTTTATTCTGGTCACCTCATAGACCAAGCAAGGTATCAATCTGAAGCTTGTGAGCCGTCGGTCATACCCCAGCATCATCATCATTGAAAACTGACCAGAACGTTTGCGATCAAGCTCGAAAAAGCCGCGGCCAAATGCATTTCACCTCGCTATGATTTTGCCAGAATTACGCCGTGCTACTACTTGGGATTTGTTCCTCAACTCACCCTCATCATTTTCTGACCAACCCCATCACTTGAAACGGCCGAATTGCCGCCGAATGGCTGCTAGAAAACTCTCAGCTTTGGGAGCTTGATTCACTACTGTTGTCGCGTGTGGGAGGTTACCATCGGTGCCATTGGACTTACCAAGGTCAGAACTATCAGACTTGAGTTTTTCGTCACCGTTAATTGAGTTTTGGTCACTGTTGACTAAGCTCCAGGTCACGATTGACGGTAGGGGCAATTTGCTAATGACACAAACTGAAGGGTTATTATGTAATTTTAAAATTAATGGATATTTTAGTATTTTCAGATTAAGACAGTAGGAAATTTGAGATTTTGGGAGTAATTCGATAATTTAAGTTGATAGGGGTATTTTGGTAATTTTGTATTTTCGGTGGTAATTTCGTTAATTCAGAACTCGTGGTTATTTTTGTAATATGAATTGAGGGTAGTTTGATAATCTGGGATTTTGAGGATAATTTGGTAAATTTTGATATCAAGGGCATTTTGGTAATTTTATAGATTTAGGAATATTTTATTACGGATAAATATTATTTCAAGTTTATTAGTTATAATTCACATTCACGGAAATTAATTATGTTATTTCCTTGAATTAGGAGGATTCGCGAACGTGAATCAACTCGCGAATATTATTGATACCGAGTTTGGACATCAATCGATGTGAGTGGAATAAAACTGATTTTCATAGTTTATTATGATAGTAAAGCATGTTTATGAAATAAGTTTTAAATGCTTTGATTTAATGATTTTGTAGAAATGGATTTTATCTGCGTATTAGTATTTATTGTTAAAAATGTGTATGATTAATGATTTTATTATCGATTTTGAATATATGCATGATAATATTTTAAAGAAAAAGAAATAGATTTAAGGTATGTTAAATGAAAAAGGAAATGAGATTTCCAATGAGATTATATGCTTATGTATATGTGTATAAATGTATATGAATATGAGTATAATAATTGTTTTTAAAATCATTAGACAGTACCCTTCCCCTTCAGATACTATGATACAGATGATATGATGATATATGAGGCTTTTGGGGCTTGTCTGAACACACATAAAGGTTTTGAACCATGTGTTTGGGCGCGCTCGCCTTTTGGGGGCATATGCATGTGATATGATGATTACAAAGATATAAATATTCAAATACAGATGAGATACAGGCTTTGGGGGCCCGTTTGAGTACACACGGAGGCTTTGGGCTGTGTACTCGGGCGATTTTATCTTTTGAGGATCAGATTATGAATGCATATATATAGCGAGATATGAGATAGCATTTCCCAATCTATCCGTGTAGCTCCGAGACGTGACAGTACCCAAATAGTGCGTTATTGCCCGTCCGTCAAGGTTCAAATATGCTTTACCATATGTTTAAATCATAATAAACTACAATGAAAATAAGTTTTGTATATTCCACTCACAGTGACGATATCCGAACTTAGTATCGACAACTAATATGCTCGAAACGACATTTATTCGCAATAAATTAATCTCAAATCCATAAAATTAGCAAAATGCCCTCGATATCAAAATTTACCAAATTATCCCCAGAATCACAGATTACCAAACTACCCTCAACTCAAATTACAAAAATATCCATAAGTTCTGAACTTATGAAATTACCCCCGGAAAATGTAAAATTACCAAAATACCTCTAACGATATAAATTACCGAATTACCCTCGAAATCTCAAATTACCTAACTAGCCTAATATGAAATTACCAAAATGTCCACCAATTTCAAATTTACAAAATTACCCCTAAGTTTGTGAAATTATTGAATTGCCCCTAACGGTCAACGGTGACCGAAACTCAGTCAATGGCAATGGGAAGCTCAGGTCTGATAGTTCTAACCGTGGTGAGTCCAATAATGTTGGCGGTGACCTCCCACGCACGGCGGTGACGGCGGATCGAGCTCGCCAAAACTGTGAGCTTCCCAACGGTCGATCGGTGGCAATTCGACTGTTTCAGATGATGAGGTTGGTTGAAAAATGATGAGGGTGAGCTGAGGAACAAGATCTAAGTGGTGGCACGGCTTAATTCCGGGTAGATTGACAGTGATGATAATGGGTGGAGCTGCGGCTTTTGAAGCTATAATCACAGGCGTTCTGGTCTGTTTCTAGTTGCGATGATGACGAGGATGCGTTGGTCGGGTCTCAAGCTTCAGATCGGTACCAAGTTTGGCTGGTAGGGGTGGCTAGAATCGTGAGATTGGGCCGGGTCAAACCACGGGTCGCGGGTCGCGGGTCGCGAGTCGGGGGTGAACGGGTCGGTCAACTCTGTCTCTCTCTCTCTCTCTCTCTCGCTATTTTAGGAAAGAAAAATAAATGCTTCTCTCTCTCATTCTTTCCTTAAATAGTAACTGGCAATTGTCTTTTTCTTTTGTAAGCTTAATACAAATTAAGTTAACACCGAACCAGAGTGCCGAAATAAATCTGACTACGAGGCCAATGAATCGCGTCTGAATTGTCACGATGGGGGAGAGAGAGAGAAGCTGACGGTGAGATGCAGTCACGATGGGGGAGAGAGAGAGAAAGCTGCTGGTCAGAAGGAAAGATGAGTGAGTGAGGTGAGATTTGGGCGTGAGTGAGAGGGAGTGAGTGAGTAAGAGGGTGCCGTCTGTGTATGTGTGTGATGCGTATAGTGACAATTTATACTTACATCAAAACACTGCGTTCGATGCTATGTGTGGGGTTGACTGTGGTTTTAATCTCGTTTTTGTTTCACAAACCTATTCCCTAGGATTGCCGCTTCGCTTGCTTTTATATGTAAATTCTTTTGGTTAGTTTCATCCAAGTCAAAGTCTAATAATAATTATACATTAGGGAAGACTTTTTGGACTATTGGTTTTTAGGCCCCCAAATAAGATGAATCCAACATATTTAATTTACGTTATTCTATTATGAGAGTAGGATATCACATATCTTATTTATTGAAGTATTTAGGCTGTAACATATAAAAATTTTATTTTTATAGTATAAAAGTTGTTTTCCTATAAAAAAAAAGATAGCATAAATTTGATTACAATTAAGTCTATAAAACATCAACAAAAAAATAGGCTCACATATTTCCAACAAAAGAAAGAGAAAACAATTTGTTGAAAATAAATTAATAATTGTAAAGGTATAATCATTCTTAGGTGCGGATATCCATATTTTTTTAGTGTGAACACATAGTTACACCTTGCGGTTTAAAAAAATTAATTTTTTAATAAACTATGCAACTGTGTAGTTTAAGAGAGTTAAAAGCTAGCTCTCTTAAACCCCGTAGTTTTAAAGTGTGTTTACATGAGAAAAAAAATGAGGGCACTCACATTAGAGGAAGAGTCTGTAAAAGTATATATAGTTATTAGAATTCTTTTTGTAGGATCATACAACTCATATATATATCTATGTATATATATATATATATATATATATATATATATATATATATAGATCGTTGCGCCCTCTTAAATGTGAATGGGGCTTGCCTCTGACAGTATTGATCCTGCAAATAGATCAACTAATTAGCTAATATAAGCTAGTGGGTTGATGAATCGATTAAGATGAGATCATGCACGCAAGCGGTGGAGAGCCACCAATATCATAACAATTGGTACATTTTTTCATTGAATCGGACCTTGTATGCTCCCACGAAAATCGTATAATTGAAATATAGCTAATAATAAATAACTATGAAATTAACTATTAGTTTATTTACAGTTATTGTGTACTTTCATGTTTAATTAGTAGGAACGAGATCTAAGTCCTAAACGGACTCACAATCTTTTTGTTAGCGAAATCCATAATCTTTTAACGAAATTTCAGTCATTGATCTAGTCTGAGGAAACTTCAGCCGTTGATCATTATTTACGTTGCATGCACTAACTACGCCCCAATACGCCACCCTCATTCTATATAATTCGTCAAAAAAAAAATTTTAGATTCAGTGTTGAGCTGATCTTTTTACTAAGCTTTTAAAACAATTGGTGGTTATTTGATAAAAATATAAAACTAATTAAATCTTAGTTAAGGGCGACAAAACCAATAAATGATTTGAATTCAAATCTAATGGTAAACAAATTGGGTCAAAACTCTACTTATTTGGATTCAATTCGCTTATTAAATGAATATTCAGTTCAATTCGTTTAATTTGTTTAATAAAATTAATAAATGAATCGAATCGAATATAGATTCGTTAATATTTGTTTATCTTATAACGAATAATAAACAAATTTTTATTTATATACTTTGTCTATTATCATTTATAATTACTATATTACCATTCAAACTTTAAAATTTTTTCACACATATTAAAGGATAAATCAATAATTTAATTAAGCAAATAATAAATTTTTTTTAAATGAATGAATTGTATTTAATTTATTTATGACCCATTTATTGAATTAATACAAAAAAAATAAATGAAGCAATGTTCATAAACCTAGACTCAATTTGTTTAGTTAACAAATAGAATCGAATTCAGTCATTTATTAAATGAATGAATTTTTTCAAACCAAAATCATTTAATGCACATAGAATCGAATCGAACAAATGAATCTTGACCCAGATTGCCGCCCCTAGTCTTAATCGTCTATTACTATGGCAGAAAATTTTGAAGAAATGAGCATAGGTCAGCTGAACATTAGATCCAATCCAAAGTGCAAACAGATGATTTAATCTAGAAATTAATTATGATTTAATCTAGAAATTTGTGGCCGACCATCTTCCCATGTTGAGCACCTTTCCGAATTTTTTAATCTATTTCCCATCACCTAAAAGCTAAGCAACAATTAAAAAAATAATAGTTTAGCTAATAATTCATAACTATCAAATTGAATATTAGTTTATGTCAATTATTTTGTGTACTTTTATTATTAATTAATGGGAACGTGATCTTGCCCGAATCGATGCAGGAACTTCTATTTTATCACTGGCAAGACAGTGCGGGGTACTTGAATCTGTATATATACCATATCATGCTAGAAGCAAAAACTCGCTCAGCTACTAGCTAATTGCTTTTAGTTACACACGCAGGGAGAGTTCTTTTCTGAAATATTGAAGAACACGGAAGCTGCTTTTGCAGGAACTTTAATTTAGAATAAGTTCATGTGAATTCCATTTCTATTCTTACATTAATAATTTATCATTTATGAATAAGTTTTCCATTATCAAATTTGCAGGAAAGACAGAATGGTTTGAGACGTTTGTTATGAAGGAGGGTTATCCACATGTATTTACAAGTATTCTTATTGATGAGATAGATGAAGAGAATCTTAATCTTCTTATAGTTCCTCAATACGGAAGAAATCCTAACAAGACTGGTTAGGTGGCTAAATTTCACTTGATTACAGTTAAGTAATGTTATGCTTCAAAAAGTTTGTATTTTTTAATATAAAATGACGTTGTCATTTTGTCAATAGGGAATACAAACTTTATAAGCGTAGTATTATTCATATGTGTTATGTTTAAATAAATAAAAGGACATGTACTATTGTCGGTCCATGGTCCGTTGTGTGAGTGCAGTTTTTGTTCAACTAAGGAGCTCTTGAGATATACAAGAGATTTTCTTTATTTACATCTATATACTTTGATATTCCTTAATATTACATAAAACATAAGTTGTGTGTTAAACTGTTGATTCATTTATTTATTTTCTGTGAAACCTCAAAGAAGTAGGAAATTTTTATTGGAGAAAAGAAAAAACATAAAGTTAGAAAGCCAAAGGGAAGCAAATAAAGAGTATGCTAGGGATAAATTTCAACTAACGTGGCATTCATTTAATAGATAATAGAATATTAATGTTATCAGTTATAAAATTCACTAATGACACACAAGAGGGAACCTAATCGTTACTCAGCAAATATATCGGGAAAACTGCAGGAGTTTTTTTTTTTTTTAATTTGAGGTTGGGGTGAGGGCAAAACTGCAACAGCTTCTCTGATTATCTCTAAAATTTACAAGAATATTCATAGAAACATAGTTAAATGTGCATTGGATGCTTGCAAACTCGAAATTTCAGAGTTTTTTCTTTCCTATTTACAAAGTTGTTATTGAATTCTACAACCGAATGGTTCAACTAAGACAGCAGCAATGGTAAATTATCCTCTTAACGATTTCTTTATTTAATAACACACTTGATGGTAACTCCTCTTAACGATTTCTTTATTTAATAACACACTTGATGGTAACAGAAAGATTATGGTTTGTCACCAAAAAGAAAAACTAAAAGTAAATTATTAGAGATTTTTTATTTTTAAATTATATCAGAGTTCACGTACGTTTTTAGTCTCAGGGAATCTAGGTAATAGTAATTACTTTTTATTTTAAATTTTAATAGTGCAAATTATAATTTTACCTTCAAGAATCTAGACTTAATGGTAATAAAAGGTTATATTGCAGGTATTTTGAAGTAATTTTCAAAATATAAGGACTAAATAGACATTAGTTTTAAAATATAGTGACTAAATGAGATTGTACCATGAAAAAGTTATTGAATTCATTGGAAACAAAAACGATGGCAAATCATGAGCAACAATGAGATTGATATGTTATATTTATTTCTCATATATTGTGAACTATCAAAAATTATTCAAATTATTTTATATTTTATTAGATTAATATGTGACTAATGTCAAATATTACGGAACAATTTTGATAGACTCATTTATTAAGTGATCAAATATTACGCTAATGAATTCAATTTTATTACACCCTATATACTAGTATATTATAAAGAAGTATAACCTTGAATTGTGTTACTGTAGCTCATAATAGGATGAGTAATTTTGTACTAACATATGAGAGTCCCTACACCCAACTATAGTATTTAAGTAACTCTAACCCATCAGGAGTTTACTGTTCACACAATTGGTACTTGGACGAAAGTGTAGCTCTACCCTCTTCTCTCCTTTTTAGCTTGTGTGTGCGTGAGCAGATTGTTCAAAACAAGGAGCTAGTTCAAGGCAGCAGCTGCTAGCACAAGCTTCACATCCATCTCAGCCATGGCTAACCAAGGTGAAGATTCCAAATTTATTTTCTTCCTCAAACACGTGTTTGATCGGAAATAAAAGATCATATGGGCTTAAAGTTTTAAAACTATTCCAACATAATACTCTAGGATTGAATTATGTGAATATCTACATCTTTCACTTTGTTCTTAAAAACATAATTATAACCCCGTCAATTTAATAAAAGCTGATTCTTTGAGTACTACTCTTGACAGTTTTTGCTCTTTCAGTGCCTTCTCTTCATAAATATGAAAAAACTGCAGAAAGTGCCGGGGTTGATTTATTTTCTAATGTAGGATGTTATTTTAGAAATTTTAAGATTCTAGAATTTTATTATTTTAGAACTTTCTATTTTAATTAGAGTCAATTATAGTATTTTATTATTTTAGCATTTTCTATTTTATTAGAATCAATTAAGATATGAGATATAGTTAACTTAGGAAAATATATTTTATTTCTATTATGATTATGATTTAGTTTTCCTTTTTAAGTTATTTAGGGAAGTGAGTTTACTCTATTATAAATAGAGAGGCCTTGTAATTATTTTCATAACTTCAGATTCAGTTATTTAATAAAATCTCCTTTTATAATTCCCTCTGGAATTATCTATCAAAATCTCTATTGTAGAGTCGTTTGGATTAGAGCATCATCTAATATTGCATTACGTATTTATTAAAAATCTTATTGAGTTGTTTGGTTAGAACGAGATCTAATCATGCTTCGATTAAAGTGTAAACTAATCGCGTTGACTTGATCTAATAATAAAATGATATCTAGTGTTCTTTACTTAATCAATTCCGCTTCCGCTACGCCGCGCTCCATCACGTTCACATTACAAAGAAATGGTATATAAAATAGATGCTTTTCTCAGCATATAATGATATCTGAACAAAGGTTGGACTTAATGGATATAAAGAAATTTATCGTTTCATTCATTATGAGATTTACAAATTTGGAAAAAAAAGAAAAAAAAAAACAACGCAACTGATCAAAACTACAAACTTCTTTGTCACAGTCCTGCATTTGTTAAAAAATCATTTTCGTTTTCAGAAAAGATGAATTACAGAATGACAAATCAAGCGCCGTTTCGAAAATTGCCTTCAAGAGCACATTACTTGACTACTATTACTGATTCTTTACTGTCTCATTATTGTTATTATGCTGCCGCCAAAAATGTAAAAATACATATCTATAATTAATAAACAAGGTAAAAATTAAAAATCAGGGTAACAGTTGATAGATAATATTGAGTCCTTATCTCTATTTTTTTAAGTAGTTAAAAGACAAATATATTGAATATTGTACAACCAATTAAACGCATTAAAAATCAATGAACTTCTCTCTCTCTTTTAAATATAAATTTCTTATACACATGTTGGACAAATTGATTTCGATGAACTAGTTGTGCTCACTTTCCATATTGTCTTTTAAACTATTCAACGGAATAGAGTTAGGACTCAATATATGGACAATTCTTTACCTTGTGAGCATATATATATATATATATATATATATATATATATATATATATGAGCACAAGGTAAAGAATTGTCCACGTATAGAGGGAGGACATCTTCATATTACAAAACTAAACATGCCAATAATAGATAAAAAATACAAATTTTAAAACACTAGCAGAAAAAAAATATAATTTTTAACGTATTAAAATATGTGTTATGTATTTTAATGTGCTAACTAGAGAAAGATTATATTTATATTTTTTTTCTTTTTTTTTTAAAAGGAAAATGAGGGTGGGCAAGCCCAAATAAATTTTTACCCCCTCCCCACTCCCAAGGCTCGAACCCAAATCCACACAAGTGAGGGGCGACAAATTGCACTGCTAACCAACTCGGCTATGCCCCTGGGGGCTTAGAGAAAGACTATATATATAATAAGGATAAATTTGGAGTTGTTAATGTCAGCAGAAAAATGAGAGATCTACTATATTTTGTGGATGAAATTTTTTATAATTTATATAATAATTTATTATTTATCTCTCTCATATGTTGATTACAAGTGATAATATTTTTATATATTGACATATATGCAACATCATCTGAAATACAAAGTTATAATTTACATGTCTCAACTATATGTATGTATAGCGTCATTCATAAATGAATGACTAACGCTAGTCATTCTAAAATGAGTAATGAGAGATATTATAATTTTTTTTTTCAAATTTCATCTAATGATGTATCATTTATTGAATGATTGATAATTTTTTACAAAATTTCAGTGAATTAATTATATTATCTCACCAATCAATTGATAAAAATTTGAGCTGTTTAACATTAATCTTCTAAAATTTATCTAAAGAAATGTATATGCCAAATCACTCTTCCAAATTTGAAAATAGATCAAAGAAAAAATTGTCGAAGATTTAATATATTATAAAATTAAATTTCTAAAATAAAGAATAGTGTTAAATTTAAAGACAATTTTGGGTGAAATTCAAAACCAACTTTATGCTTGTAACATAAGTAAAAGTAGATGAGAGAAATTAAGCTTATAACTATACTTACAAATGATAAGAGTAGTGCAGTTTTTTTATTTCACTTCCCTCTTCAGGAGTACAATTTGATTTTTAATGATAAAATACTCCTCAAAAGTGTATGTGTATTTGCATTTACACATATGGCCTGCAAGAAAAAGATTTTGCATCATCTCCATAATTATGAAGTCATGATAGTGATAATCTAACAGAGATTAACTATTTAATAAAATATCGAAAAAAACTTACAATCAAGCAATAAGTTTATCCTATGAAAAGCTTAAAAAAAAAGCAACAAGTTAATGAAAAGGAAGTGGAATCATCTTAATTAGATTAATGTAGAGAATTTAGACTTCAACATAATCATAAAAGGAATCAGCTGTGTTGACAGTAATCATTCAAGCCTACGAAAGTATTTGAGCTTCTTAATTAATCTTCAGCTAAATGATCTGCTAAAAAACAATCTAAATTTAGCACACGAATAATAACTAGTCATCAAAACGCATGGGCAGAAGTAATGAACTCATAATAATAATTGTTTACAACAAAACAAATGTGATTTTGAGCATTAAATAATCAAATTCAAATATACAAAACATCAGTGAAATAATACAAAGTATGGTTATGATAATCAATCGATGTGCATATGTGAGAATTGAGATAATTCTAGTGTGTGCAAAACAATGTGTATGTGAGAATTGAGATTAGCAACCCTACTAAAGAACTGACATACAACAATCCAGTTATTTATGAAAGCTTGTGAAATATCAAGCTTCTTATTTAGTAAGCTTACATAAGGATGGTTATGATAATCACCAATGTGCATATGCTAAAAACATTTTGATAATTAACCAACATCTTGGTAAGATTCATATAATGATCATCTTTTGAAAAATCACATGTGATCTTGAAAATATTCCCTCATGATGATCTTGATGAAGACTTTCCATTCAAGACAATCAAGATCATTAGGAAATATAATTTTTAAGGGCAATTGTTGCCAGTACTCCTCTAAATATTGATAGTGTATAATAAATATAATTTTTAAATAATAACGTTGTTAAAAATAGTAAAGATATTACATATGCTTTATCATATAAGTATGAGATTAAATCAATTTCGCTTCTAAACTATAACATTTGAATTAGTCCAATTTCAATGGGTCAATACTCTATGTCTCAATTTAGTGCTGTGAAATTAAGGTGGGAAGAAAATATATATGGAGAAAGAAACAAGTGAAATACAAATCTGTTTTTCCAATTAAATAATTCGCCTAAGATTTTCTGTTCTTCTTTTACTTCCTAATTAATAACGTTTCTATCATTCACCATATGATTACCTTATAGAAGCTGCCAAGCAATAGTAAATTATATATTGTTGGACAGCATGTAATTTTCATTGCCATTACAATATATATATTCTTTCCATTGAGAAATAATAAGGCTCTCGTCTTGGATTATTGTTGAAATGCAAAATATAGTAGGTCTTTTTTCATTTTTTTTAATTTAAAAAAGTCCTTGATGTTGAAGAATTTGAATGATTAAACACTTAAAAACTTTCTTATGAACTCAATATATACCCCTCAACTTCAACTCTTTTAGAACGAAGAATCTTCTACTACTTCTTGTTGCTTAAACCAACTAAGAGAGGAGTTATTTATACTTGTTATAACTTAATAACCTCCATACATTAACCTAATTACTATACAAATTATAACCACACATCAAACCTAACAACCATACTCAGCACCACAAATTATACTTATTATATTACCACATTACCTAAAGAAGCTTCCATGGGCTAGATCAAAGATCATTTGGACTTCAAAGTTGTATAGATCAAGTTTATGATCCAACACCCCTCTTCAACTTGATCCTATGACACCAAGTGAATTTCTCAATCTAATAAAAGTCTTCTTGTTTCAATGGCTTAGTACAGATATCTGGTGCTTAATCTTGTGATTTGGCATACTTTGCTTGTATATGCTTTCTTTCAATGCACTCTTTTATGAAATGGTAGTGAGTATCCACATGTTTACTTCAATCATGGAATACACAATTTTTAGCTAAGGCAGCTGTTGACTTATTGTTGATAAAGATCTCCGTAGATTCTTCCGTGACAAACCCAACCAATAAATTCTTTAGCTAGATTGCATGACAAGTACTTAATGTAGTAGTTATGTACTCAGCTTCACAAGTACAAACTGTGACAATCGGTTGCTTCTTCGACATCCATGTGAAAGTAGTATCTATCATAAAGAAGACAAAACCAATGGTACTCTTTCGATCATTTGTATCTCCACACTAATCACTATCGCTAAATCCAACGAGCTGAAATCAATCGTGCCTTTGATCTAGCGAAGGATTCTTTTTACAACTTTAAAATGAGTGGTCTTTGGATTTTCCATGTATCGACTCACAAGTCCAACAACATAAAGGAGTCTGGTCTCGCGTATGTCAAATAGCATAAGCTTCTAACCAAACTCTTAAAGAATGTTAAATATATTGTTTTGCCTTCATCAAATTTAGATAACTTAACTCCACATTCGATTGGTGTGCTTATGGGCTTGTGATCATGCATATTAAACTTCTTGAGCATTTTCTTTGTGTAGCTTTCTCAAGAAATAAATATTCCTTCTTGTTTTTGCTTAACTTTGACTCCAAGATAATACTCCATAAGTCTGATATCAGTTATCTTAAACTCTTTGGTCATCACTCTCTTGAACTCTTCAAACAAGCTGAGGCTACTTCTAATAAAGATGAGATCATCCACATACAAACACAAAATCAAAATGTCTCTATCCTTTTTTTTTTTTGGTGTAGAAAGCATGCTCATATGGCTATTTGGTGAAGTCATTCTCTTGAAAATATTTGTCGATTCTATTGTTCGATGCCCTTAGTGCTTGTTTTAACCCATAAAGGGTCTTCTTTAATCTCAAAACTTTGTCTTTATGCCCTTTAATAATATAACCCCAATGGTTGTTTGATGTAGACTTCTTCTTTGAGGAATCTATTGAAGAAAGAAAACTTCACATCCATTTAAAAAATCTTCTACTTTTTTTGGGCTGCTAATGAAATAATTAGTTTTATAGATTTCAGCCGAGCAGTAAGAGCAAATACCTTATCATAATCGATGCTAGCTTTTTATTTCACCTTTAGCATTTGTTTTTATCTTGTACACCTATTTGACACTAATGACTTTATGACCTTTGGGAAGAGTGGCAAGTTCCCAAGTGTCATTCTTTGTAATGGCTTTGATTTCTTCATTCATATTTTTTCATTCTTATCTTGTATAGCTTCTGGAAGTTCATTGGCAAAGAGGCAAAAGAGAGTAAGATTATCAAGCTTTTTAGTTTCCTCCAAGAGTTCTTGTAAATTTTTTGTATGTGTCATGTCTCTTTCTTCCAAAAATAATGGTGGTGAATCTCCATGAGTGCATGTTGTTGGTGAGGTAGGCCGAGTTACGGGCGCTTGTTCCTCTTTTGCTTGTTCCTTCAATGTTTGATCTTCTTCTTCAAAAGGGTAAAATTTGAAATCATTTACACTAGAGCCAAAATTCCATTCTCTTTTTTCATAAAAAATTACATCTTGGTTGATCACCATTTTTTTATTGTTTGGATTGTAAAATTTATATCCTTTGGAAATATTGTCATAGCTGATGAAGATGGACCTCTTGCTTTTTTCATCTAGCTTGATTCTTCTCTAGTCTGATACATGTACATGAGCTATACTTCTAAAAACTCTTAGATAGGAGATGCTTAGCTTTCTGCCACTTTGTGCTTCTTGTGGTGTCTTGTCCTATACACTTATTGTTAGAAATCTATTAAATAGATAAACTGTACATACAACAGCTTATGCCCAAAACTCCTTACGCAATCTTTTAGTTTTGAACATGCTTGTTTCCATGTTAAGGATGGTTTTATTCTTCTTTTCTATTATGTTATTTTGGCAGTGGGATTGTGGAACAGTTAAAGGATGTTGTATTTCATTTGCTTCAAAGACTCTTGAAATTCTTTGGAAGTGAATTCTCTTTCTTGTTCAAATCTCGTGACTTTAATCTAATGTCCACTTTCTTTCTTTATTGCAACTTTGAACTTCTTGAAAGCTTTAAAAGCTTCTGACTTCTATTCAAAATGTACACTTAAGTTCTTCTTGAAAAATCATTTATGAAGAGAAATAAGTAGTTATTTTTACCAAGGGAGTTTGAATTAATTGGACCATACACATTAATATGCATAAGCTTAAGTGGCTTTTGAGGTCTTGAGTTTAATTCCTTTGTAAAGCTCTTTCTAAATTGCTTCCAAGTAAACATCCTTCACAAAGTTGATTCGGATGATTAATTAGAGGTAGGCCTTTCACCATGTTCCTTATTAATAGTAGCTTTAGTCCTCCAGAGTTAAGATACCCATATCTAAGATGCCAAATCCAAGTTGGATCCTTATAACAAGCCTTAAGATACTTTACAACATCATTTTAAACATTTAGAGGGAACATTCTATTCTTTGACATTTTCACCTTTGTAATTAGGTTTCCTTTGTAATCTTTTAGAAAAAAAGGCTACAATTTTTTTAAGTCAACATCATAGCTTTTCTCCAAAAGTTGACCTAAATTGAGGATGTTGCTTTTTGTATTGGGCAAATAGTAAACATTTAAAATTAATTGGAGGCTACCATCTTTTGCACAAAAAAGAATGTTACTTTTACCCTTTATTAATACTTTTGAATCATCTCTAAAAGTGACATTGCCATTTACTGATTCAGTTAATTCCACAAACATGCATGATTTCTAATACTTGTGTCGAGATACCATGTATTTTCTTGACTTCTACTAGTGTCATTACATGCTAGTAAAAGTGTATCATCCTCTTCATTTTCTTGTCAACATAGTTCACTTTCTCATCAACTCTGGTACTTGAAGCTCTACATTTTGAAGAATAATGCACAAACTTTTTACAATTATAACATTGTACTTGGGATTTATTGTACCTCGATCTTGGTTTGCCTTTTTTATTAACACTAAAAAGTGTGCATTTAATAAGTCTAACATTGTCAATTTTTCACTTATAGTGTTGATTAATGCGCTTATTCTTCCTAAATTATCTTAACACTCCCCTAATAAATTTTTATGTTAAAATTAATTTGTAGTATATTAATTTTCATTGTTATAAATATTTCAGGAATAAAGAAGGAATTGGAACTGAAAGTGGGAACAAAGAAGAATTGCTGGAGTCATTGGAAGCCATTATGGAGAAGATGTAATTAATAAAAAATAAATATAATTAAAAAAAGAAAAGTATGATGTGATGGCCTGATATAATATAATATAATATACTATAATAATATAATAAATAAATATTAAATAAAAGAAAAAGTTGCTCATCCTCACCTATAAAAGGTGAGGAAGTGCAACGAGCTATGGGGGAGCCAAAAGAGGAAAAAGAGAAGAGAGGGAATCGGAGAAAATTTTTTCTGTTGTTGTTTTCTTTCTTGTTTTCTTGTGTTATCAATTCTCTTATAATATATTTAAGAAGTTTATTAAATAAAGTGAGTGTTTTACTTTTCAATATGAGTGGCTAAAATTTTTGAGCTAAGGTGAAAGGTGAAGCTCTTGGGTTCAAGTTATTGATTAATTACTCTCTCAAGTGAGTTTTAAAGTTTATTTTATTTGTTGTATTTTTTCTTTCTCATCAGTTTCTTTTATGTCATGTTAATTTATAAATTTGAATATTTTTCCATTTGTATGGTATTTTGACATAATGTCGACACTTCAATATAGTTGTGACACATTAAGTACGTGATCCCATATTTATCACATTAATGGTTAATCAAGAATTAAATGACATAAAAATTAACTGGCAGAATAAATGTAAAATACAAATATGAGAGAGTGGTTTTAATTATAATTTGAAATCTTAAAGTGGATCCTGTAGCCTTAGTATATTTTTATTTTGATTTCTATTCCCACAGTTAATTTTCTTTGTTACAACAAATTAATTATTAGATTTAAAATTTCCTGTGGTTTGACTAGGACTCACCAGGTTATATTATAACTAGACACTCTCATGTTTGGGAGTAATAGCACTTTTGAATCGTATCAAGTTTTTGACGCCGTTAGTAGGGAGGTTTTAAAATTTGGTGTCAATTTGATTTTTAATTTTTTTATTCTATTTTCTCAATCATTTTCTTGGTTTTCCGTCACCCCTTGCGTCACCTTTTCGTTTGTTTTTAATAATTAATCTTGTAAAATTTTAGTTAGCTCCCTTCTCTCTCTTGTAATCACAACATTAGCATAAAACTTATGAAAAATTTCATTTTGACCTTAAAAACTTTACAAATATTTCATTTTGATAAAAAAAAATTCACAAATTAGTCCTTAAACCAAATTGGAGCTTGGATCTTTGGACTTTGCCTTATTCTTTGGATTTTTTAGTCTTGGATCTTTCTTTAAACAGTATATTGAGAAAGTTACCAAAATGTTTAAATAATTTTTCAACAATGACCCAAGAAAGAAGTTCCAATCCCATCATTCGGTTGGCCAATTACATCTAGACTCTGTCGATACTTTTATAGCTATTTCGACTATTTACTGTTGACATGGAAAGGAATTGAACTCGACTACAAAATTACTTTGGGATTCGTAAAATGCCTTGACCTTTCCTGTAAGAAATTATGTGGAACAATTCTTGAAAAATTATGGATCTTGTGGGGTTGATTTTCTTAAACCTTTCAAGAAACATTTAACTGGACCAATCCCTCTAAACATTGTTGAGTTAACATCATTTAAATTCCTTGATTTGTCTAAAAACCAGTTTCAGGAAGCATTCCTTCTAGCCTTTCTCAGTTATGTGATCTTGGTGTCTTGGACTTGTTGTGCAATAACTTGTCCCATTAGGCGCTCAGCTCCAGAGTTTCAATTCTTCAGTGTGTGTTGGAAATCTTGAACTTCGTGGGCTTTCACTTCCAAATAAGTGTTCGGATGAACAATGAACTCCAAGTCTAAATAAAGATGATGATGAAACACTCCTGAAGACGAGGATGATGAGTTTATAACTCTCGGACTCTTGGTTTCTTTGTTGGATTCTGGGGAATCTGTGGACATTTAATGCTAAATAGTTTGTCGAGATTCCAAGATTTTACATTGAGGTAACTCAAACATTTTATTTGAAATTGAAGACAATTAGACCAAGAAGTTTTAATTTGAAATTATGATACCCTAGCTCATCCATAATGGCATCAACATGGCACTAAAATTAGCGAATCAATGTTTTCTTATTTCCAATAAGAAAAGTCTTCATAAATTCACACGCATGCACATACAATTCGTTAGCTATAAGCAACGTAAAATTTTACTTTTCAATCATCCAATTCTATTTAATATGAAAAGTCACTAAAATATTTTCTCCTTGTTAGCATGTGCATATATGCATTTTCCAACAGCTGAAAAGTGAAACGTGAAAATTGTGTATATTACATCTTTGCGTTCTTAGTTTTGATATATAGAATGAAAATTCAAAGTATAAGTTTGTAGATAATAATTTAGTGGTAGAGATAATCAGATCACTCTACATGAAATCATAGGTGCGGGTTAGCTCGTTATTGGCCTTGTACCAGAGATTTATGACAACTGATGCATGAGAGTAATTATTGTTAGGCTCGTTACATGGGTCAATGGGTGTAATCCTACAGTCAATGTATGCTTTGTTGTAGTAGAACTGTATGCATGCATTTGGCGGTTCATCTCCAGTTGAAGGTTTCGGGACGAACCATGTTATTTATTAGATACTGACTCGACCCACCTCAAACTCCCAGGGCAAATCAACCTGGTTTTTAATAAATCGATCGGAAACAATCTAATCAATGAGTATTCTGCCGAAAATTTGGCAGAGTCTCCCCTAAAATTATTGCATAACCAAATCTGCAAAATTATAAATCAAGTACTCCCAAAAGAATTTCAAATACAACCAACTTTGTCAATCAATCTCCTCAACAAAATACCAAATTATTCAATATCCAATATCAAAGGAAATACAAATTTTATCCACAATCCCCGAAATATAATAAATTATACTATCCGAAAATATCTTAATAAAACATCTATGACTTCTAACTCTATCACGTGGCCATAACTTCCAAATAATTATCATTGCTGGGTCGATTGTTATACCTGCGATTCTCTTGTGAGGGGGGGGGGAAATATAATAAAATAGGATGAGTATAAAACTCAGTGAACTCAGTGAGTGGATAGCAGTTTTTGAACATAACTTTACACTAAAATAATTATATCATATTGAAACACAATTTCATCAAAATATAAAAAAAACTTAAATAACTTATTAAATTCAAATCACGTACTTAAATAACAATATCACAATAGACTGCATAAAACCAATGAAATCATAATACATATATCATCAATACTGAATATCGAAACTTATCACCAAACAAGTACCCAGGGAAAATAATCTCATCATATCCGGACCTCGACAGACGAGCAATGACGTACTATCTGGGTACAATCATGTCCCAGAGCTACACGGATAAACAGGGAAGTACCATCTCATATCTCATCATATCCGAACCTCAACGGATGGGCAATGACGTACTATTTGAGTACCGCCATGCCTCAGAGCTACACAGATAGATCGGAAAATATCATCTCATATCTCATCATATCTGTGCATGCATAATCTGGTCCCTAAAAGATAAAGTCGCTCGAGTACACGGCCCAAAGCCTTCGAGTGTACTTAGACGGGCCCCAAAAGCCTGTATCTCATTTGTATCATTTGTATCTCAATATCAGTATCTGTGTATTCATCATACCACATGCATTTGTCATTTCATCAATATCACTGTATTCGAAGGGGAAGGGTACAGTCTAATGATTTTAAAAACGATCATTATACTCATATTCATACACCTTTGTACACATTTACATAAACATATAATCTCATCCGAAATCTCATTGCAAAATCTTTTAACATGCTGTAAATCTACTTTTCTTTTCTTTAAAATATTATCATGCATATTCAAAATCGATAATCAAAATCATTAATCAAACACATTTTTTGTAATAATTACCAAAACACAGATAAATTCATTTCATAAAATCATTAAATTGAAGCCTTTAAAATCAATCTTGTAAGCAGGTTTTACCATATTTTAAAATCATAACAAACTACAACGGAAATAGGTTTTGTATATTCCACTCATTGTGACAATGTCCGAATTCGGTATCGACAATGTCCGAATACGTCACGGATCCTGCTAATTTAAGAAAATAGCATAATTACTAACCATAATTGTGAATTATAACCAATATGCTTGAAACGACATTTATCCGCAATAAAATATTCTTGAATTAGTAAAATTACCAAAATGCCTTCGACATCAAAATTCATCAAATTATCCTCAAAATCACATATTATCAAACTATCCTCAATTTTGATTACAAAGATATTCACAAGTTTTGAATTTATAAAATTACCCCCAGAAAAATATAAAATTACCAAAATGCCCTTAACGACGTAAATGACCAAATTACCCCCGAAATCTCAAATTACCTAACTGCCCTGATATGAAATTACCAAAATGTCCACCAATTTTAAAATTACAGAACTACCCATAAAGTTTATGAAATTACCGAATTGCCCTTAATGGTCAACGATAACCGAAACTCAGTCAATGGTGACGAGAAGCTCAACTAGTTCTGACCTCGGTGAGTCCAATGGTGCCTGCGGTGACCTCCCACGCGCGGCAGCGATGGCGGATCGAGCTCCCCAAAACCGTGATATTTTTGGCGGTCGATCGGTGGCAATCCAGTTGCTTCAGGTGGTGGGGTTTGTCGGAAAATGATGAGGGGGAGCTGAGGAACAAGATTCAAGTGGTGGCACTACCAAATTCCATCTAGATTGACGGCGGTGATAACGGGTGGAGTCGCGGCTTTTCAAGCGGCAATCACTAGCGTTCTGGTAGATTTCTGACGGCTATGACGGTGGGGATGCATGGGCCGATTCTCAAGCTTCGGATTAGTATCAAGATCGCTCGGTGGAGTGGTTGGAAACTCGAGATCCGGCTGGGTCAGGCGCGCGGATCCTGGTCAGTCAAACCGGGTCAACAGGTCTCTCTCTCTCTCTCTTCTTTCTATTTTTGGAAAGCAAATGTAATGCTTCTCTCTCTTTTCTTTCCTTAAATAGTAATTGGCACCTTTCGTTTTTTCTTTTTTGGGTAAGTTTAATACAAATTAAGCTAATACCGGATCCGAGTGCCGAAATAAAATCTAATTACACAGCCGTTGAATCACGTCTGAATTGTCTTGATTTAATATCGTGACAAAAATTTAAATTATTCGAGCACGATCAATTTTAATAATTACGTCCAATTACCCACAACGATTTGTAACAATCCGACGATTTTAAAAATTAGCGCCGAAATTAAAAAAATAATATCACACTTAATTAAATAAATTTCAGTGCATATGTTACAGATACAAATGAGCACACGGAGCCTTGCTGTCTACTTTCAGCTTATCTGCTGCTTGCTCACCGGAAAAAGGTATAAAGATTTGATGCATTATATAGAAAAGAGAACTCGAAAAGTTAATAGCTGAACCTGTTATGCTCTCGGTTTTGGATTGTATGAGGCCTTATAGGCTCACTCACTCTGACAATCACGAATTGCCTAACTTGTCCATCATAAATTTTTTAACACTTTCAAGAAATTTAATAGAGAATCAACGAACTTGATTTCTTAACATGGAGTCAGATTCTTAAAATGTCAAAATTCTGTATAAATTGGGCAGTAATGCTAAGACTGTGTCAGAACCATCCCCGTTCGCCTTCATTTGCTGGTGGTATTGCCCCTGCAGAGAATTACAAATGTTACAAGTTATTAGAGACCTCTAAAAATTTCAAGCTCAAAATTTGGCATCAACCATCATTGCATAAATTTTGTATGTATAACTGGAATTTCGTGTTGTTATAAATTAACTAACCTGTCGTCATGGTTAAGTGGAGAAGGCCAACATATGATGAGAAGCAAAAGAACAAAAGATGAGAGCTGTTTTGCCATTGCTAATTTGTTGCGCTTGACTAACAAGAGAAGTAAGCCAGCTTAGCAGTTGAGAGTTTCTATGTTACTGCTATGCAAGTGAAGAAAATTTGATTTCAATGAAAGAGACTGCAAAACTTGCAATGCATTTTATACCAAAAATTGAACCTACTACAAGTTTATTTCTCATTTTTCTTTCCAAGTGAAGAATTTCAGGAGTGAATAGATTAATATGAACGGAATTAATTTTATTTCTGGGAACTATTTTTTCGGCGAAAAGATGAAAATTATTCTATATTTCCTTTTCATGCGTTAATTGTCTAATTTGAGATTATTTTTACCTGTATCAAGTGTGAGCAAGAATAAATATAAAATATATATTTTCTATAAAAAAAATTAAAAAAATAATAAAAAGTATAAGAAAAATATCTTATTATTAATTCTTTTTTTACATCAAAACATATATATATATTTTCGTATTTAAACTTTTTTTTAATTTCCATTGATAACATTTTTTTAAATCTATAGTAAATATGAATAAAATGTATTTAAAAATAAAGAAATAGAATAAAACTATACTGCCAGCAGGATTATTGGTTAATATAAAAATATTAAGAAGGTAAGTGGTATATATTGATCTTAGTAGGATAAAATTGACAATCTCCCTATTTAAAGAACTATATATTGATTTTTAAGGTGTTATGTTGACTCTAAAAAAGCAAGAATATGTTTCATACATACACATAAAATCCATTAAATTTCCTTCCTAGTATCACATTAATTCGTAAGCAACCGTATAACTTAATAATTACCTCTTATTCATTTTTTTTATTTCAAAAAAATTTTCATTCCACTGAAAGAATGAAATCTTTAAAGTTTAATAATATATTTTACATGAATGGAGCTTCATTGCGGAGGAATTTTGTTGATAATGAAAATGAAAGTATAAGAAATCAGGGGACAAAGTGAGCCTTGCCTTAACCCCTAAATAGAGACCTAAAAGACAAATAAAATCGTTGATCAATCAGATTATTACAATGGGAAAGCCATTGATGGGAAAGCCATTGACTTCCTTGAAAGGGGTGCTCTGAATATCAGGGGGCGGACCGGGCGGTTGGCCGCTAAGTACGCTCGAAGGATTGCAGGCCTAGGTTGGCTCAACAATCAACAATAGTATGACAGTTCTAAAAAAACATAAATTAGAAAGAAACTTCATTAGTCTTAATCTCCTCGATGCAATTCAGCCACCTATTAAAAATTTGTAATACAAATTTAACAGCCTCACAAATTTCGTTCAGGATCAAGATTAATATATTTATCGAATTTTTGTTCATGTTTGCATCATTGCGAAATATAGACGCGTGTAACACGTCTACTCCACAAGCCATGCAAAATCATATATATATTTATGAAATTTCCTATTCTAGTTCCCTGTACACAGAAGGATTCCTAGTGAGGTTTCCTAATCTATATTGGTGTCATTCCTATTACGAATAGGAAACTCAAGTTCATGAGGAACTGAGATTTCCTATTTATTTTACTTCTATAAATACATAGCAGTTGCAAGAGATAGATTGCTTGTAGAAAATAAAAAATTAGTTTGTCTTTAAACTCCCGAAAAAAATCCATGAAGAGAATCTTTTTGATTGCGCTTTTTACTTTGTTGCTTTCTTCATCTTCTTCATTCGCTCAAACAACTCAAACATGTACTAGTTACCGTTTCACCTCCCACAACAACAAATACGGCGCATGCGTTGATTTGCAAGCTTTAAATTCTTTTCTCCACTGGAGCTATGACGAAGCGACCGGCTCTGTCGACTTGGCCTATCGTCATGTAGGCATGCAACCAACCAGATGGGTTGCGTGGGCTATAAACCCTACCGGTAAAGGCATGGTCGGCTCTCAATCTCTTGTAGCCTACCGTAACCCTAACGGAATCTTGAAGGCATACACATCGCCGGTGATGAGTTATGGCACCAAGTTACAAGAGGGAAACTTGAGCTTCCATGTTCCCATGATTTCGGCAGACTTTTCCAATAACGAGATGATAATATATGCGACAATAGTGCTTCCAAAGAACATGACCACAGTGAGCCACGTGTGGCAAGAAGGTCCTGTGCGTGGTGACAATCACCTTGGCATGCATGCTCTAGAAGGCGACAATGTCAAATCAATGGGTACGTTGGATCTTCTTTCTGGGAAAGTTACGACTACCAAAGGAGCAACCTCGAGTACTCTTCATTTCAAGCAGGTTCATGGAATCATTAACGCGGTTAGTTGGGGCTTCTTGATGCCAGTGGGTGCTATTACTGCCAGGTACATGAAGGTCTTTCAATCAGCTGATCCTGCTTGGTTTTATGCTCACATCATATGCCAATCCTCGGCTTACTTACTTGGTATTGCCGGAGCGGGGACAGGAATTTATCTTGGCAACAAATCTCATAGCATTCAACATTCTACTCACAGGACTATTGGGATACTACTTCTCGTTCTTGGCTTCATTCAGGTTCTTGCGTTGAAACTGAGACCAAAGAAGGTGCACAAGTACAGGACCTGGTGGAACTTTTACCACCATTCTGTTGGATACGCCACCATCATATTAAGCATCTTCAACATCTTTGAGGGTTTTAATATTTTGAACCCTTTGAAGATTTGGCGCTTGGTGTATGTTTGTATTCTTATTGCCTTGGGAGCCATTGCCGTTATTTTGGAAGTAGTAACTTGCGTCATTGCTATAAGGCGGCGGAGAAAGATTGAGAATCCTGAAACCAATGTCACTGCAGCAGCATGAAGTTTTAGCGTAGCAGTAGATTAAGATTTACTGATTTTTTCTACAATTTTGTTTAAATTTTCCCACATCAATTACCGAAATAAAAGCATTATTCAATTTTTTTAGTACAAATTAATTTGTGCATCATTGCCTGTAACATTAGCTAGTATATTATGACTAGCATACATGTGTGATTTTTGGTAAATGTCGGGAAATCAATTAGAAAGAGCCACATTAGATTATACCGTTTGTTTAATTGTTTTCTCCCCGGAAATTAGTCTTAGCTAATTACATGAATGTTCACTTTAACTGATACTAGCTCTATTTATACGAGGAATTTTTTTAAGGAGATCGATCTTTCTCAATGGAAGCTATCATATGAGTTTAATTAGATGTTTAAATGTCCTTAAAATACGTAATTGTGGAGATTAATCTCTAAATTATTAAACTTCTTAACAATATCCATCTCAAATTGAAAAGTTGGAAATTATACAATAACATGTGTTTTTAGTAGTTAAATTCTTAATTTTGATTCATCGTTTTCTACATAACATCTTATATTTGGTAAATAATCAAAATACTAGGTACAATATATTTTTCTTTCATTTTTTTACAACTAATCAAATACAAATCTCCATGATAAGTCATCTCTTACATCTTGCTCTTTTTTTCTTTTAACTTCTTTATGCTTTTCAATTTTTTTTATTTCCATGTTTCGACGGCGGCAATTAACATCCTGTGCTGTTTATATTATTCTCAAGTCAAATTGCATTTGTAATGTTTGGACTGATTAATTGAGAAACATTTACGACGACCATATTACCCAACTTGCTCCTGAAATTTCTTTTGACCTTAACCACCACTCTTCTTTGATCCTTGTTGCTTCCAGTGGCGAAGCCACAGAAAGTCCAACGTGGACAGCTACCTCTCTGGATCTTTTTTTTTTTTTATTAAATTCATTTTTTAATCTACTCATATTTTGTATAATACAAATAAAATTAGTGATTTGTCACTTTGGCTTCGAGTAAAACACAAAAACAGATGTACAAAAGTACATTTTCATCACCAATACACACTGTACCTTAGTTAAGAAGGTAGCTTGGGTCTCGTTTCCACATGGAGTGCAGATCTGTCAAAGAAGAATCTTTTGTTGGATAAGACCACTATGTATGCAAAGGTACTCGTATTAATACTACTCAGATCTTTTTTTTTTCACGTGATTTTGAAAATTATTTTTTATATATATTTTTGCTTTTGTGATTTTGAAAAAGGAAAAATAACAAATTATACACTAAAAGAAAAATAGTCTTCAATAACATGAAAATAGTGCTACTAAGTACTTACAATGATACTCGCTAATTGTGTCATTGACTTGGTAGTCAAAATTTATTGACAATAATTTGTGGTGTCACGATTGTGGTGTTAGCGATTATAGCTATTATTATAGTTTCATGATAGCTACAACACTATAGCATTAGAATTGTGGTACTACTACTAGAAAAATCGTCTTTTGAAACACTTATCTTGTGACACTTTATTAAAAAGTATCAGTAGTTACATGTGTTTAGGCCATTTTTTCTATGACACTAAGGTATTTCTATTTAAAAACATAAAATTTTGATTTTGTATCAACTATCAATCGATATTAAAGACCTCTAATCCATAACTTTTTAATTTTAAACACTAAACCATTGGGCCAAGAGTTGCATCCTAAATTTTCTAATTAATAAGTAAACAAATATTAAAACTTAAAGTTAATTACTGGGAAACCATTGATACTCTGTTGTTGTAATGGATGGTGCATATAAAATCTAAAATCTAAAAAGTTTTGTTAAGTAAAAAAATCTATCCCACGGCTGCCCAAGCTCTCTTCTTTCTCTCTCTCTCTCTCTCTTTCTCTATCTAACAATGATCTACCTTGAAAGCTACCATCCCTAAGCTAAAATACCCTTGAAAGAACTTATAAAGTGTTGTGAAGAATTGGGCAAAGTTATGGCTTGCAAGTCTAAATCAATGTAGTGGCCACCCTTTATCTTGTTTTCTATTCTCATTGTTTAAGTGCTTGTGTTATTGGTTGATGGTTATTAAGTGCGAGTGAGACCTTGCACTTGTTTGGAAATCTAGGGTTTTTGTTGCTCATAAGCTAATTTAATATTTAATAAAATAAAAAAAGGCTACTGCATTATAGGTCAAATTGAATTTATTTAATTAAAAGAATGATTACAATCAATAATTATGGATTTAGGTTAAATACAATTTGTTAATTAAAAGAATAATGGAATTATGCAATCATGGGTTTAGTATATACTATATATTTCGTTTAATGGTGTGTATGGAAACCCAAAACCTAATATTTTCTTAAGTAAAAACCTCAACTCTCCCTTATGACCTATAAGCCCATCACTCTCTCTCTTTCTCTTTCTAGCTAACAAACTTAGACTGGTTGTGAAACCGCCATCACAAATAGTTCAAAGTTCATTAGTTAGCCATTCAAAGAGACGCAATCTTTACGGTGTCGAAACCTAGAAGACATTGTGAGGAAAGTGAAATATTGTTTGGGCAAAGTCAGGGTTTAAAAATCAAATCAGCTTCTTAATAGTTCTTTACCTTGCTCTCCATTCCTATTTTTTTAAGTGTTTATGAGTTAATTGATTAATGTAATTACTAAGTATGATTCAGGCTTTGTATTTGTTTGGAAATCTAGGGTTTTTTGCTTATTAAAGTGAATGATTTTATTCATCTAGCGTTTTAAGTGAATGATTTTGTTAATTTAGGCTAGAGGTGCTTAATAACAATCTTGTCTTCATTTAGACTAGTGAAACCTTTTTCTTTGTTGGGCGGTTTATAAATCACTGAGTTTATGGTAATGACATTAGTGAATTTGGGATTTTAGTTTGTGAATCACCTCATCTTTTAGTTATGTATCTATGCCTTCAAGTGCTTAAGTTTATACTTTTGGATATTTCGAATGTCAAAAGGAGGGTTATTGTTTGCTTTTATGCCTAATTTTGCTTTTAACATGGGGATTGATTATATTTGAGTTGCTGGAAACTTGATTTTTGAGGTGAAAAGTTGATTAATATTTTATGAAATTCTGCTGAAAATTTGAGGATTGATAGACTATTGTTATAAACTTGGTTATCTCAAAACTTGATTAGATGACTTTTAATTGACTTGAAATTTTGAGAAACTAAAGTTAAATGCGAACATTTAAGTTTTGGACATTTTGGAATGAATTGAGTTTATGTTTGATTTTCATTGGATTTTTAAATATGGTTGGTTGCTGTCCAACTTTATCAGAAATTACCTATGTACCATGTTTATATTGCAAATGAATAGTCTATCAGGGTTAGAATAAGCTGAAATTCAGAAAAACTAACTTCTATATGCATACTTCAAATCTCGAAAATTTCATTTTGATTGAACTTTGTTGAGTACTAGAAAGTGTGTATTTATAATGGAGAAAATCATCATTTTAAACTCCAAGTCTTACTAACATCCCTATTTTTATGTCTTTAAGTCCCTTGTAATTTAATTATGTATGTTTTATTTTAATTAAGTATTTTATGTATTTTAGGGGATATCATGGTCATTTCACAATAAACGAGAGATCAGATGGAAAAACGGACAGCACTTTTGAACTCGTGACAAGTCGAAAACCTTAGGAGGAGCATAAAAGAAAAATAGATCGTTCACATATATACAGATCTTGTTCACACATACTGATGACGGTTGATATATACGATGATCTTGATACGATATTGTTCACTTTGTTGACATCGCTCTCACATGTATCGAGGCAGACGTGGCACTTTACGATGACGTGGCACTATACGATGATGTGGCGGCATTTGATTGGACGAATGATGTGGCATTGACCGCTTATGTGGCATTGACTGATGATGTGGCGTTGACTGATGACGTGGCGTTGACTGATGACGTGTCACGAGCTTATTGGACCAAAAATGTTGACCGGTGACGTGGCAGAATGTTAGTGGACGGAAAAAAACGTGTGTACGGTACATGCATATACACTGAATAAAAGCCCTGATGATGTGTTCTATCCAATAGGAACTTGCCACGTGGCGCAATCCTGAGCGTCCAAATTGTTTTAATCTGATGGCCATGATTTACTCAGTTTATCTATAAAAAGGGGGCTCCCCCCCCCTAATTTGACACCCCTGAATCCATTTTTGGACTCAAATTTCTGTAATTCCATCTCCATCTTGTATTTTCTACGTATTTTAATAAAATTCCCATTTTACTCCTAGTTCAAATATGAGTGGCTAATTTCCTTTCAAGCTTGGGTTGAAGGTGAAGTCTTAACATGCTCCATGGGCTTAATTTGGTAAATTTACTTTTCCTTCCCCTTTAATTTATGTGATTGTTTTGACTTTTCGTAGACAGATAGTAATAATCTTGTCTGGATATCGGCTGGAATAACCGCCTCCCTAGGCAAGGTTATTACTATTTGGCACGGGAAGCCCTTAGCACCATATCTATTAGAGTGTGGTTCATGATGAGTGGAAGTTCCCCCTTCATGATTTAATTGGTACTAATAATGAATGTTAAGCCGATAGTGCATGTTGAGACAGATCCGGAGATCCAAGCATTTCATTTTAATAGTTTATTCCTACCACTTTAATTTAAATTAATTGATAGCCTACATCATTTTCATTATAACTCCAACCACCAACTCAGAAAATTAATTCTACACATAATTAAAATCCACCTCCTCGTGGGATCGACACTCGTCACCATTAATCTATTCTACAATAGATTCGTGCACTTGCGAGTTCAATAAAATTTGCACAACAAACTTATAGTTTTTTTTCAATGATTTTTTGAAATTTGCTGCCTCTACAACAACTTCTCTTGACAAAACTTTTCATTAATTTTTGATCCTATCAAGACTAGTCTAATGATATTAGAATGAACTCAAATTTTAATATGTTGTTGACCTATATGTCCACTTAAAATATGAAAAGTATCATTCTGAGATATTTAGAGTTTTAAATTTAATAAATATTCAAATACTTGCTATTGCTATTATAGTTTCATATGCAATTTTGACTTATCTAGTTTTATCATGTGAGAACCTAATGTAGAGTCATCTAAATGACTTGAAAATTTTGTATATGGCACATTGACATGTCTTGTTTTATAAGTTCCATAACATTCCGAATAGTATTGAAGTAAAGAAAATCTTAAATTCAAGTTGTCAATGTTTCTTATTAGATTTGATTAGCGATAAATTTGTTAACTTGCAATACTTTGAAAAAAAATGTGTTAGTATTGTTGCTTATAGTGGTAGAATAAAGTACCAAAGGCATAAATCTATTTTCATTATATTTGGGACTACTCTTAAAGGTTAGTCTTTTCTCTTTTTTTTTCTTTTTTTATTGAACTGATTTAACTTAAATATTAGCCCGATTATTGATTTCTGCAGTTTGCAATTGATTTGAGTTTTGCATTCTTATTTTGTGTTAGTTTAAGTTTTGCATCCTAGTTTAAGGCTTTTAAGGCTTTCAAGAAATTATTTTGGATGATGAGCATATGAGTAATAGTATGGAAATTAATTTATTGTATCAAATATCTATTGAATGTATTGTAGTAATTTTAAAAACTATGGAATATTTCATGAATATTCTAGTAAGAGATTATGTTATATATGCGTGTCTTAATATTTAATAATTATATTTTAAAGTTTGTTTTCTTTTCCCCCTTTCTAGGTTTATGAAAAATGTTGAAAGTGATTTTGGGTGATGATGTCAATCAAGTTAAAGCAATATTAGTTGTAAGTGGAGATATATAATGATTATATACTACTGAATGGTTAATTACAATTTAGGGTGATATTCTTAAAATGGTTCACGTAATTAGATTTAAGTAGTATAATAAATCTCATATTCATTTTATAAAGGCTTAACTGAGTTTGCAAATATTATTTTTTTTAGGAAAAATGATTTTTAAACAAACTCTCAAATTATTGAAATATTTGATGTCCAAAGTTCATTATACTTAATATAAATATGGAGATTCATAGTTACTTACACACAAAAAAGCATGCTCAATTTAAGGAAACTATAGTTGGAGAGCTTATTTTTTGCCTTGTTAAATAGGCTTTTGGAATGAATAAATTGAGGAAATGAGTAGTGATTTATTTATAATAGAGCATCTCTAATAGCTTTTAACTATGCACTAAAATTATTTGATATATGTAGATAGAGTAGCATGCTTGTGTTGAAAATAGATATTAAACTGAAAACTTCTTATCTGCTATATTTTGTTATATATATAAACTTTACCAAAGGAGAATAAATTCACAAGATTTCTTTTTTCTTATTTATATCTATAGTTGAATAAACTGTATATCTTAGGTATTTTTAATGAAATAAGCTACAACTTTCTTATTCATTAATTTTCCTTTGAAATAACTGAGTTTATTTGTAAATAACGTATAAATATCTTTTCTTTACAACAAAGTAGTTTTATTTCTGTTTATCATTGTTTATCTAATGGTTAGGAATTGGCAACCAAATTTTCTTCCTTTTTCCATGTATTCATATGTAGATTTGGTCAATGTGTTTGAAGTGTTTCTTCCTCAAGTTCACTTGTATCCTAACCCATACAGTCTATTGAATGGAGAAGCCGCTAGTGTGATAACGCAATTACACTACTTATGGTCGAAGAGTGAAAGGCAATCATCTTTTTCAATTTAGAATTTGATTATATTATTTTTAACCACAATTAGTAGGCATTTGATTGGATGTTAGAAATTTGTATGTATTTTGTTGGGAAAGAAATCATACACAAACAGCTACAAATTAAGTGGAAACAAATTCTTTCTCTCTTCATGTGACTAAAATAAGATGTGTACAAAAAATACATTGGTAGAAAATAAATTAAAACAATTCAAAGTAATAAACTAACCACAAGATACAGATTTTGTAACATATGCACCTTGATTTCTTTAATCTAGTGTATTATGTATTTTTTATTTCTACATTAGTTTTAAAATTTTCAGATTTGTTACAAATTGTTGCTAGTAAATTGGACGCGGTTATTAAATTGATCATGCTTAAATAATTTAAATTTGTCACGACATAAAATAAAAAAGGAATTGGAACTGAAAGTGGGAATAAAGAAGAATTACTGGAGTCATTGGAAACAATTATGGAGAAGATGTAATTAATAAAAAATAAATATAATTAAAAAAAAGAAAAGAAAAAGATGTGATGATCTGATATGTGAATATATAATATAATATAATATAATGTACTATAATAATATAATAAATAAATATTAAATAAAAGAAAAAGTTGCTCATCCTCGCCTATAAAAGAAGACGAAGTGCAACGAGTTAGGGGGGAGCCAAAAGAGGAAAAGGAGAAGAGAGGGAATCTGAGGAAATTTTTTCTGTTGTTGTTTTCTTTCTTGTTTTCTTATTTTATCAATTCTCTTGTAATATATTTAAGAAATTTGTTAAATAAAGTGAGTGTTTTGCTTTTCAATATGAGTGGCTAAATTTTCTGAGCTAAGGTGGAAGGTGAAGCTCTTGGATTCAAGTTATTGATTAATTACTTTCTCAAGTGAGTTGTAAAGTTTATTTTATCTGTTGTATTTTTTCTTTCTCACCAGTTTCTTTTATGTCATGTTAATTTATAAATTTCAATATTTTTTGATTTGTATGATATTTTGACATAGTGTCGACATTTCAATATAGTTGTGGCACATTAAGTACTTGATCCCATATTTATCACATTAATGATTAATAAAAAATTAACTGGCATAATAATTAACTGGCAGAATAAATATAAAATACAAATATGAGAGAGTGATTTTAATTATAATTTAAAATCTGAGAGTGGATCATGTAACCTTAGCATATTTTTATTTTGATTTCTGTTCCCACAGTTAATTTTCTTTGTTACAACAAATTGATTATTAGATTTAAAATTTCCTGTGGTTCAACTAGGACTTATTAGGTTATATTATAAATAGACACTCTTATACTTGAGAATAATAACACTTTTGAGTCGTATTAAGTTTTTGGCGGCGTTACCAGGGAGGTTTTAAAATTTGGTGTCAATTTGATTTTTAATTTTTTTATTGTATTTTCTCAATCATTTCTTGGTTTTTCGTCACCCCTTGCGTCACCCTTTGGTTTGTTTTTAATAATTCATCTTGTAAATTTTCATTTAACTCCCTTCTCTCTCCTGTGATCACAAAATTAGCATAAAACTTATGAAAAATGTCATTTTGACCTTAAAAAATTTAGAAATATTTCATTTTGATAAAAAAAAAATTTGCAAATCAGTCTTTAAACCGAATTGGAGCTTGGATCTTTGGACTTTGCCTTATTCTTTGGACTTTTGGACTTGAAGAACTTGGACCTTTGGACTTTGTGGACATAATGGACATGGACTTGGACTTTCAGAATAACCATTAAGGCCTAATAACTGAATTTTAATTGGTTGGTAAAAAAAATAAAAATCTCTTTCTTTATATTTTTGCAATTTACTTTTCGCATTTATTTTCATGGCTGCTTCTTAAATAACGCCTAGTTTGTTAATATTGTGTTATTTTATTATTGCTTTTAATTATTCTGTTTTATGGTTGGTTTACCGTCTAATATTTTAATTTCAGTTAATTAATTTTTAGTTTATTTATTTTTATTTCGCATTTATTTATTTTTAATTTTTGTTTATTTATGTTCTTTGCTTATTTAATTTTTGTTTTATTTTTAATTGTGTAATTTTTATTTGGTGTTGTATGTATTATTCATTTGCCTATGTATCATTTTTTTTTTAATTTGGCACACACTCACACATTATTAGCATTGCATGCGACGTTAGTCTCATCCAGACAATGGTAGACTAATTATAAAATTACCTTCACCACCTTTAGATATGGTTGACACCAAAGCTGATAATTTTTCTAAGCATGGAGATAATCAAGCCTTGCAAAATCTTCAAGAACAGCCTAGGACACTTAGAGATTTCATGCATCCTACTAGAACAGGGTCACCATGATGCATAGTTTTTCCTCCTGATCCATCTCGTTTTAATTTCAAACCTGGTATCATTCAACTTTTGCCTACTTTTCATGGTTTTGAATATGAAAATCCATATTTGCATTTGAGAGAATTTGAAGAGGTTTGTAACACTTGTATTGATCAAAATTGTAGCATAAACATAATCAGACTTAAGTTTTTCCCTTTCTTATTAAAGGAAAAAGCTAAAACTTGGCTACAAAATCTTATATCAGGATCTATTAGAACTTGGGATGAAATGCAGGCGCAATTTTTGAAAAAAATTCTTTCTAGCCTACAGAAAAAATTCTTTCAAAAGATAAATCACCACGTTCACTCAAAAGCCATGAGAAACCCTTTACCAATGTTGGGATAGGTACAAAGAGTTACTTTACATTTGCCTACATCACAGTTTTGAAACATTGAGGTTAATGTCTTATTTCTACGAGGGATTAACATCTTAAAGTAGACAAGTCCTTGAAATGATGTGTAATGGTGAGTTTAGAAACAAAAGTCTTGAAGATACGTTAGATTATCTTGACCATAGAGCAAAGAATGCATAATACTGGGACACAATTGGGTCTTATGAGTCATCGAGTATATCCTAGTCATCTTCATCTGGTGGAGGCATGTACAACTTTAGGGAAGACCATGACCTTCAAGCCAAATTTGCATCTTTAGCTAGAAAAGTTGAAGCTTTAAAGTCCAAAAAGAACGACCACGTAAAATCTGTTCAAGATATTGCATGTTTTGTTTGTGATTTAACTAACCATTCTACGCAGGACTGTCCAACCTTGCCAGCTCTGAAAGAAAGTTTGCATGAACAAGTAAATGTCATTGATAATTTCAAAAAGTCCAATCCACACACCCAAAAATGTAACTCTGGTTGGAGAAATTACCCAAATTTCAGTTGGGGAAATGATAATCATGCACAACTTTCACAACCAACTCCTCCACATTAGAATTTTCAAATTTTCTAGAGTTACCCACCATATGTCCCACCTCCAAGGAAAAATCTAAAAGATGCATTGCATTCATTCATTGAAAAACAAGAGGCAATCAATAATCAAACCATGCAAACCTTGACCAATTTGACAGAAACTGCCTCCAAACTTATATCAGCCCTCACCCTGCATGAAAAAGGTAAGTTTCCTGCTCAACCTGGGCCAAACCCTAAGAGTCAACAACATTCTCAAATGGGTAATATAGAAACCCAAAATATGAGTCAAGTTAAATCGATTATAACTCTTTATGGTGGTAAAATTGTTGAAAAACACATTTTGGACCTTCGTGAAATTAGTAATGATTCAATTTCAGAGAATAAGGAAGAGTCTATTGAATCTTTAGCCCATGAAGATATAAGCAACTCTCCCCCTGTACCCTTATTTCCTCAAGCACTAATCAAGCCAAAGAAACCAAACCACAGTCCAGAGATCTATGAAGTCTTTAAATAAGTGAAGGTCAACATTCCTCTGCTAGATGTCATTAAATATGTACCTTCTTATGCTAAATTTTTGAAAGATCTATGCACTGTGAAAAGGAAACATAAGGTGCAAAAGAAAGCGTTTCTGATAGAACAAGTAAGTTTCATTCTCTCAACCAATAATACTTTGAAATACAAGAATCTTGGTTGTCAAACTATTTCTTGTATTATTGGAGACCATAAAATTGGACATGCTTTACTTGATCTTGGTGCCAGTGTTAATTTGCTTCCATATTCCGTGTACCAACAACTCAATCTTGGTGAGTTAAAACCAACTTTTACCTCTTTTTTACTTGCCGATAGGTTGATTAAAGTGCTAAAATGAATAATTGAAGATGTACTAGTCCAAGTCGATAAATTCATATATCTTGTGGATTTTATTGCTTTAAAAACGAAACTAATTGCTGATGAATGCAAACAAATTCCTGTTATATTGGGGTGACCATTTTTAGTTACTGCTAATGCTTTAATTAATTGCAGGAATAGAGTCATGAAATTACCTTTTGGCAACATGACAATGGAAGTCAATGGGTTCAACATGTGTAAATAAACTTGTGACACAGAAGATAATGATAGTGAGAATGAGAAGATTGACCTTATTAAGCCAATCATTGAGGAACATATCCAGGATGGGAATTTTAAAAAATCTGTGGAAATTTGTTTTGCTAGTTTTTTTAAATCAAGTAAGGAATTAAAATGTAATACTATTAACATATGCTCAATACTTGATTCTACGTAGGTCCCTGAAGATGATACTGGCCAATTAAACTTTGAAGACATTATACACCTTGAAGAGTCACAGGAAAATGAAGATCCCAAATTGGAATCGAAACCTTTATCGAAAGAATTAAAGTCTGTATACCTCAAAGATCAGCAAATCCATCCAATGGTAACTTCTCCCCAACTCACAAGTGACCAAAAAGAGAAAAATGTCAAGAATTATGAGGAGCGGATGAAAATCTGTTATGAAAAGCATATCAAGATGAAATCTTTTACACCAAGACAAAAAATGCTCTTATTCAACTCTTATCTACATCCATTTCCAGGTAAGTCACATTCTCAATGGTCTAGCTCATTTATTGTTCACATTATTTTTCTAGATAGGGCCGTAGAAATTGAGAATCCAAAAGACGGTGTCATATTTAAAGTTAATAGTCAAAGATTGAAACATATCTGGAGTACCAATCACGTGAAGCAGACATCAAAATCAATTTAAGTGACCTACCAAATCTTAATTAAGTATTTTTTTTCTTTTTTCTGCTTTTTTTTCTTTGTAAATGATTTAACTTTTCATTGTCACTTTATCGATTAAATTGTTTGACCTTTTCTTTACTTGTTATTATGCTTAAGTGTGTGTAATTATTGTATTTTCTTTTGTCATTGTATATCATGAGAACCTCAATTAGAAAATTCCTTTTCAAACGTCTTTAAGAACTTTTATGAGTGAAATTTCACTGCAAACGCCTGATACAAAGTTGTAAATCACATTCGATTTGGGATCAATGACCACCAACATTTGTGTCCTATGTTGAGAATTTGGAAACAAAACTCAGAGCAATAGAGGATGCGATATATGACTTCCAATTAGAGCTTGAGGTTAACTCAATAAGAGGACGAATGTAAGTTCATTTTTTTACATTGTGAGTTTTCTTGCTTTGTTCGCTTTCACATTTGATTCGATTTTACAGATTTGATTCTCTTCATTTTGGTGTGTTTTGATTTATTTTTCCATATAAGTGGCGGATAACAGTACTCCGTGACTTTCTAAGTCAGTATTTTCAGTTTCTCACAATAACTGAAACCCCAAAATCAAGCATGGAAGAAATACAACATAAATTACACAAGCGATTTCCTTCTCTCCCTCAAAATGCTCTCATGAAGACTTACAAAACTCTTTAGGAACGTCTACGTTTGTTAATGATCAATAGGATTCCTGTTGACATTCATTGGTTAATTGAAGTAAAGGTCCGATTGGTAGGTGAGTTCCCTGATCAATTTGTTTCTTACATGCCTGGTTTTGGTAAAAAGAAGTATGCTAGAAAAAGAAGAGCTAAACAGCTTGGCTCTAAATGTCCTATCTGTGTAAGACTTGCTTATGTTAAACGACGTTGTAAAACTGTAAGAATGGTTTCTTTAAATCGTGAAGATAAAATCAAATTCGTTAAGAATGGCATGAGTAAAGAATCGTTGGATGATATCTTACAATTTCTTGAGATGCATCCTAGTGGATATGTGCAACGTGAAATTTATAATTTATGGAAACTGTTCCAAAAAGAGAGTGTACAGTTTAGTCTTGGGAATCTGACTTTAAAAGATCCGGTTTGCTAGTTTATAAGAAAACTGGATGGGAGGTCAATCCTCAACCCATAGAGGGCATTTAAGCAGTTATTGAACGTAAAACCAAAGGAAAATGTGAGCCACAATCACAACTATTAGTACATATTCTTTTATTTTACTGTTCTTTTATCGTTTGCATTATTATAGTTAGTGGTGTGATTTTACATTTAATTATTGTTTGTTTTCTTTTATTATTTTTTTGTAGTTATTGTTTGCTTTTTATTTTTGCTGTTTGCTTTTGAATTATTAAGCCACTAGCTTTATACATCAATTGACAAACATACCACACCATTTAGAGCTGTCTATCGTTATATCTATCACTAAGATCATTAAATAGGTTCTACTTTTCAAGAACTCACTAATTTTTTTTTTTAGAATTGTTTCAATGGCAACAACTTCAAACAGACAACTTAAGAACATTTGTGTCCTTACTAGATTTCACTATGGAAAGTATAAAGAGTTTGTTCAGGCAGCCATGGATCTTGGTTATGCTATAACAGAGAGGAAACTACATCTTGTATATGGAGGAGGTGACCGAGGGTTATCAAAACTTGTCAAAGAAGCTACTTTCGTTCAAGGAAGCAAAGTACTAAGCATCATTGAAAAAGTCTTAAAACCTTTGAGATGTCTATCTGGTTCACTAATCGGAGAAGAGTTAGTTGTCTTAAGTATGCAAGAAAGAACATCTGAAATGTTAAATCATGTTGACGCCTTTATTTTCTTGCCAGAAGATCTTGCAACTTTAAAGGCATTAATTACATTTGCTTCTTAGGCTCATTTGAATATTTATAAGAAACCCATCGGTTTGTTAAATATTAATAATTTTTATGATGGCTTAATAGCATTTCTTAATCATGCAATAAAAACCTATTTTATTTCATCCTTAATGAAAAAACTCTTTATTTGTGCTCTTATTGCTAATAAGTTAATATTTTGCAAGCTTACAAACCAGAGCCAGATCCCATGGCCTTGGCATTGGATTGGTCAAATGATGACGATGGTAATAACCCTCGTAAAAAGTGTAAATTAGATTTAACCCTCCGCTTGTAAATATTTTCTTTCAGTAATCAGGTGATGTCTTCTAAACTCTACTTCTTTCTTTTAAGACATTGAGGACAATGTCTCCTTCAGGTAGGGGGGAGGGAATAGTTGATAATTGTGGAATGTTTCAGTCCTAGTGATGTTTTTACTAATTTTTATTGTAAATACTAACTTTGGACAAAAAAATTGAGTCGAAGATGGCTGAATATGGAGTGTAGTGACTATAAAAACGCATCTTCTTAGTTTTTCAGTTTTGTTTCTTAAAAAAAAAAAGAAAATTACTTTCTAACATTTTTTTTTCTCTTTCTTCTTTTCTTTGTCTTAATCATCTCCTTTAAGTTTCTGCAATTAGTTCCAATTTCTTCTATTATGTTTTCTTAAAAAAAGTTTTTTGAGAATTTTTTTTTCTTTTTCTTTAAACTTTCCAAAAAAAAAAATTTAGCATTGGATAACATGATGACTTTCAAATTTTGTTATTTGTATTATCTTTGGCCTTGAGTTATGTTACACTATGTTTTTTGCCTTGCATGTTGAAATGTAAATTGAGAAATTTGATGAGTGAAACTGATTAAGCCATTTGAAGGAATGAACATGTCATGGTAAGTCCAAGTGAGTTTTTGAGCCTACTATCCTTGGAGAATAACCTTATTTGCCTACACAACTTCATAGTTTATTATACAGGATCTCTATGTTTTTTTTTAAAAAAAAATTTTGCACAACTGCATCTGAAAGTCCATTAAACTAATAGATATGAAAGATTATTTAGAGCCTTAAAAGAGAACAGAAAGGCAATCGTTAGTCCGTTTGAGCCTTTCCAGCCAACCCTATTAATATGTATCCATAGTTAACCATTTTGAGCCTTTAAAAAAAAAACTTTTTTCTTTGGTAACTTATCATCTTGTCCCACTCTAATGTGTAGTATTACCTTATACTTTGTATTTTTCACTACCCAATTATGTTTGAAAATAGAGATAATTTTACATTCATGAAAAAGGTGCTGTAAAAAAATAATAATAATAAAAAAAAATAAATAAATGAAATAATAAAAATAAATAAAAAAAAGAGAAAAAAAGAGAATTCAAGTGAAAAACATCTTACAATCTCCAAAGTCTTCTATTTTTCAAATATATATTTTGTTTTTTTATTATCTTTTCTCTTTTAGCCATGTCTCTATCCTACGTTATGTCCCAGTGAAAGTCCTTCTTCATTATAAGGAACTATAATCTAAAGTGGAAGCTAGAAATATGGACTAAAAGATGTGGTGATGCATAAAAATAAATTAGTTTGATTCCCTTAACTTGAGATCATTTTATTTTTGAGTTGTGGACATTATTCTTTCATATTGGTAAGAGCGTGTGATTTTGTTTTACTATTCTCTCAATCCACCACTGCTTAAAGTGACTGCTTTTTCTAGGGATATATTTTTTCTTGAGGGAGTCACTCTTAACCATGAGGTTTTGGGGTTTGGCATACCATTCTTAAAAGTGACTTGATTAAGGTAGCTCTGATAATTGATCATTTTACATGATTTTACTTAACTAATTTGTATAGGTGTGATTTTCTTTAGGCCGAAGATAATGCTTATACTTTTATTTGTTTGTTTCATTAATCCAATGAGAGAAATAAACTCAATTTAACAAAAAAAAGATTTTCAATTTGGGTTTTAAATTTTGCTAAATCTTTATCGCTTAAATTGCTAAGGTCTAGCAATAAGCTGGTTGGTGGGTGTGATTAACACTAAAAAGTGTACATTTAATAAGTCTAACATTGTCAGTTTTCCATTTATAATGTTGATTAATACAATTATTATTCCTAAATTATCTTAACACTCCCCTAATAAATTTTTATGTTAAAGTTAATTTGTAGTATATTAATTTTCATTGTTACAAAAATTTTAGGAATAAAGAAGGAATTGGAACTGAAAGGGGGAACAAAGAAGAATTGTTGGAGTCATTGGAAGCAATTATGGAGAAGATGTAATTAATAAAAAAAAATATAATTAAAAAAAGAAAAGTATGATTTGATGGCTTGATATGTGAATATATTATATAATATATAATATAATATTATAAAATATAATAAATATAATATAATGTAATATAATAATATAATAAATAAATATTAAATAAAAAAAAAGTTGCTCATCCTCACCTTTTATAGGAAAGGAAGTGCAACGAGCCAGGGGGGAGCCAAAAGAGGAAAAAGAGAAGAGAGGGAATCTGAGGAAATTTTTTCTGCCATAGTTTTTTTCTTGTTTTTCTTGTGTTATCAATTTTCTTGTAATATATTTCAAAAGTTTGTTAAATAAACTGAGTGTTTTGTTTTTCAATATGAGTGGCTAAATTTTCTAAGCTAAGGTGAAAGGTAAAGCTCTTGGATTCAAGTTATTGATTAATTATTCTCTCAAATGAGTTTTAAAGTTTATTTATTTGTTGTATTTTTTCTTTCTCATCAGTTTCTTTTATTTCATGTTAATTTATAAATCTGAATCTTTTCCGATTTGTATGGTATTTTTTCATAATGTTGACATTTCAATATAGTTGTGGCACATTAAGTACTTGATCTCATATTTATCACATTAATGGTTAATCAAGAATTAAATGACATAATAATTAACTGGTAGAATAAATGTAAAATACAAATATGAGAGAGTGGTTTTAATTAGAATTTGAAATCTGAGAGTGGATTCTATAACATTAGTATATTTGTATTTTGATTTATGTTCCTACAGTTAGTTTTCTTTGTTACAACAAATTGATTATCAGATTTAAAATCCCCTTTGGTTCCACCCTGAACTCACCGGATTATATTATAGCTAGACACCCTTATACTTGGGAGTAATAACACTTTTGAGTCGTGTCACTTTTTCTCATCCTCTGGCTGAGCTCTCTCCTCTTTCACTGTTAGTCTGTACAAAGAAGAAAAAAAGTCGGGGTTTAGTCTTATGTGACTTTAATGAAAGAAAGCATAGTGTCCTCTGTCATTTTTTGCAATAACTAACCTAAAGCAAGGTCGAAGTACCACGGGGAGTCTTTGGAGTTGAAGCTCTTTCCCCAAGCCACTAAACTATACATTCAAATCTATTGCTAGAAGGGATGACGAACTAGTACCATGAATCCTCATCCACAATTGCAAGCTCCACCTTGTCCTGGGCCTCTGTTTTTACCTTAAGATCATTATCCTTTCTTATTGCCTTTGCTTGTTGTATTCTCCTTAATTTGCATCTTGAGGAGCTGTTCATCGATCCTTTATTTTTTCTTGTGCTTCTCTTCATAGGCTTGTAGTGATCCTTGAAGTTGTTCGATTGTCATGGCCTCTAAGTCTTTTGTTACTTCAATCATCACAAGGATGTGCTCAAATCTTGAGTGAAGTATTTTTTTAATGATCCGTACATCTTTGAACTTCTCACTAGTTCTTTTTAGTTGATTTGAAATGCCCAGAAATCTTGAAAAATAATAAAAAATTCAGTTAACTCAGTTTACCTTGGTTCAGTTTGATTCAATTCAGTATGGTTCACCTTGGTTTAGTTTGGCTCAACTTGGTGAGTTGACTCAGTTTCAAGGTAGAAACTTTCGGCAGTAAGTGTGATCACGTCTATACTCTAATAATGCTCATTTTATGGCCTTATGCTCCTCTCATCGAGCTCTTTGATTTAATATACCATATTGCTATATGGAACATTGATTGCTTGCTCTGATACTAATTTGTTAGAGATTTTGAATGATAAAACACCAAAAACACTCTTTTTTTTTCTTACTAATTCAATAAAACTCCTCAATTACAACTCTTTTAAAACTAAGAAGCTTTCATTACTTCTTGTTACTTAAACCAACTGAGAGAGGATGTATTTATACTTGTTACAACTTAATCACATCCATACATTAACCTAACTACCACACAAATCATAACCACATATCAAACATAATAACCTTGCTCAACACCACAAATTCTATTTACCACATTACCATATTTAACACCACAAATCTTAACTACCTAAAGAAGCTTCCATGGGCTAGATCAAAGATCATTTAGACTTCAAAGTTGTATAGATCAAGTTTACGATCCAACACTTGGTAAATGTTTTTAAATCAATTTGTTGGGATTTGTCCAATAAACTCTATTTTTAAAATATCTCCAACAACCATATCAAATATAAACTTCTTGATTTTTTCTTTTTTAGGTATGATGATATGGTTATAGTTATTAGTTCAAACCATTTTGAGGGCCTAATTCCGTAATTTCCTTCGAATTCTACATTATTGAACATTTCATAAAAATAAGTTCTCAAGGTCAATAACATTCTTTTCTTTTATTATTGAAAACACATGGAATATTTTTTATCTCCAGAGGAACTTATTATCTAGAGGGCTTCCCGTCTTTTGGTTGCACTTTGATAGGCTATCCATTCTTGAATTGGCAAATAATAGCATCTCAAGAAAAATATCAAACTCGATCGGCTTCCTACAAAATATCCAATCACTGAGTTTACACAGCAATGGGTTAACTGTGAATTGCCTTCATCTTTAAAGAATTGCTCACAACTGAAGGTTTTGGATCTTCGGAAGAATGCATTGTTCGGTGATACACAAAACATGGATAAGAGGAAGTCTTCAACATTTGAATGATCTTAGCTGGAAATCTAACAATTTTCATGGAAATATACATTTTCAATTATGTCATCTAGCATTGATTCAAGTCTTGGATCTTTCTTTAAACAGTATATCGAGAAAGTTACCAAAATGTTTAAATAATTTTTCAACAATGACCCAAGAAAGAAGTTCCAATCCCATCATTCGGTTGGACAATTACATCTAGACTCTGTCGATACTTCTATAGCTATTTCGACTGTTTACTGTTGACATGGAAAGGAACTGAACTCGACTAAAAAATTACTTTGGGATTTGTAAAATGCCTTGACCTTTCCTGTAAGAAATTATGGATCTTGTGGGGTTGATTTTCTTAAACCTTTCAAGAAACATTTAACTGGACCAATCCCTCTAAACATTGTTGAGTTAACATCATTTGAATTATTTGATTTGTCTAAAAACCAGTTTCAGGAAGCATTCCTTCCAGCCTTTCTCAGTTAAGTGATCTTGGTGTCTTGGACTTGTTGTGCAATAACTTGTCCCATTAGGCGCTCAGCTTCAGAGTTTCAATTCTTCAGTGTGTGCTGGAAATCTTGAACTTCATGGGCTTTCACTTCCAAAGAAGTGTTCGGATGAACAATGAACTCCAAGTCCAAGTAGAGATGATGATGCAACACTCCAGAAGATGAGGATGATGAGTTTATAACTCTCAGACTCTTGATTTCTTTGTTGGATTCTGGAGAATCTGTGGACATTTAATGCTGAATAGTTCATCAAGATTCCAAGATTTTACATTGAGGTAACTCAAATATTTTATTTAAAATTGAAGACAATTAGACCAAGAAGTTTTAATTTGAAATTATGTTACCCTTGCTCATCCATAATGGCATCAACATGGCACTAAAATCAGCGAATCAATGTTTGCTTATTTCTAGTAAGAAAGGTCTTCATAAATTCACATGCAAGCACATACAATTCGTTAGCTATAAGCAACATAAAATTTTACTTTTCAATCATCCAATTCTATTTAATATGAAAAATCACTAAAAGATTTTCTCCTCGTTAGCATGTGCATATATGCATTTTCCAACAGCTGAAAAGTGAAACGTGAAAATCATGTATATTACATCTCTGCGTTCTTAATTTTGATATATAGAATGAAGATTCAAAGTATAAGTTTGTAGATAATAATTTAGTGGCAAAAAGGGAAATTTTCAAGCTTAGAGATAATCAGATCACTCTGCATGAAATCATAGGTGCGGGTTAGCTCGTTATTGGCCTTGTACTAGAGATGCATGACAACTGAAGCATGAGAGTAATTATTGTTAGGCTCGTTACGCGGGTCAATGGGTGTAATCCTATAGTCAAGGTATGCTTTGTTGCAGTAGAACTGTATGCATGCATTTGGTGGTTCATCTCTAGTTGAAGGTTTCGAGATGAACTATGTTATTTATGAGATATTGACACGACCCGCCTCGAACTCCCAGGGTAAATCGACCTGGTTTTTAATAAATCGATCGGAAACAATCTAATTAATGAGTATTTTGCTGAAAATTTGGCAAAGTCTCCCTTAAAATTATTACATAACCAAATCTGTAAAATTATAAATCAAGCACTCCCAAAAGAATTTCAAATACAACCAACTTAAGCTAATACCGGACCCGAGTGCCGAAATAAAATCTAATTACACAGTCGTTAAATCGCGTCCGCATTGTCTCGATTTAATATCGTGACAAAAATTTAAATTATTCAAGCGCAATCAATTTTAATAATTACGTCCAATTACCCACAACGATTTGTCACAATCCCTCGATTTTAAAAATTAGCAATGAAATTAAAAAAATAACATCACACTCAATCAAATAAATTTTGGTGCATATGTTACAAATACAAATGAGCACATGAAGCCTTGCCGTCTACTTTCAGCTTATCTGTTGCTTGCTCACCGGAAAAAGGTATAAAGATTTGATGCATTATATAGAAAAGAGAACTCGAAAAGTTAATAACTGAACCTGTTATGCTCCCGGTTTTGGATTATATGAGGCCTTATAGGCTCGCTCACTCTGACAATCACGAATTGCCTAACCTATCCATCATAAATTTTTCAACACTTTCAAGAAATTTAATAGAGAATCAACGAACTTGATTTCTTGACATAGAGTCAGATTCTTAAAATGTCAAAATTCTGTATAAATTGGGCAGTAATGCTAAGATTGTGTCAGAACCATCCCCGTTCGCCTTCATTTGCTGGTGGTATTGCCCCTGCAGAGAATTACAAATGTTACAATTTATTCGAGACCTCTAAAAGTTTCAAGCTCAAAATTTGGCATCAACCATCATTGCATAAATTTTGTATGTATAACTGGAATTTCGTGTTGTTATAAATTAGCTAACCTGTGGTCATGGTTAAGTGGAGAAGGCTAGCATATGATGAGAAGCAAAAGAACAAAAGCTGAGAGCTGTTTTGCCATTGCTAATTTGTTGCGCTTGACTAACAAGAGAACTAAGCCAGCTTAGCAGTTCAGAGTTTCTATGTTACTGCTATGCAAATGAAGAAAATTTGATTTCAATGAAAGAGACTGCAAAACTTGCAATGCATTTTATACCAAAAATTGAACCCACTACAAGTTTATTTCTCATTTTTTTTTCCAAGTGAAGAATTTCAGGAGTGCATAGATTAATATGAACGGAATTAATTTTATTTCTGGGAAATATTTTTTTGTTGAAAAGATGAAAATTATTTTATATTTCCTTTTCATGCGTTAATTGTCTAATTTGAGATTATTTTTACCTATATCAAGTGTGAGCAAGAATAAATATAAAATATATATTTTCTATAAAAAAAATTAAAAAAAATAAAAAGTATAAGAAAAATATCTTATTATTGATTTTTTTTTGCATCAAAACATATATTTTTTTAGTACTTAAACTTTTTTTAATTTCCATTGATAATATGTTTTAATCTATAATAAATATAAATAAAATGTATTTAAAAATAAAGGTAATAGTGTAAAACTATGCTGCCAGCAGGATTATTGGTTAATATAAAAATATTAAGAAGGTAAGTGGTATATATTGATCTTATATTAATTTTTAAGGTGTTATGTTTACTCTAAAAAGTCAAGAATAAGTTTTATACATACACACACACATACACACATAAAATCCATTAAATTTCCTTACTAGTACCACATTAATTCGTAAGCAACCGTATAACTTAATAATTACCTCTTATTCATTTTTTTTATTTCAAAAAAAATTTCATTCCACTGAAAGAATGAAATCTTTAAAGTTTAATAATATTTTTTACATGAATGGAGCTTCATTGCGGAGGAGTTTTGTTGATAATGAAAATGAAAGTATAAGAAATCAGGGGACAAAGTGAGCCTTGCCTTAACCCCTAATTAGAGACCTAAAAGACAAATAAAATCGTTGATCAATCAGATTATTACAATGGGAAAGCCATTGATGGGAAAGCCATTGACTTCCTTGAAAGGGGTGCTCTGAATATCAGGGGGCGGACCGGGCGGTTTGCCGCTAAGTACGCTCGAAGGATTACAGGCCTAGGTTGGCTCAACAATCAACAATAGTATGACAGTTCTAAAAAAACATAAATTAGAAAGAAACTTCATTAGTCTTAATCTCCTCGATGCAATTCAGCCACCTATTAAAAATTTGCAATACGAATTTAACAATCTCACAAATTTCGTTCAGGATCAAGATTAATATATTTATCGAATTTTTGTTCATGTTTGTATCATTGCGAAATATAGACGCGTGTAACACGTCTAATCCACAAGCCATGCAAAATCATATATATATTTATGAAATTTCCTATTCTAGTTCCCCGTACACAGAAGGACTCCTAGTGAGGTTTCCTAATCTATATTGGTGTCATTCCTATTACGAACAGGAAACACAAGTTCAAGAGGAACTGAGATTTCCTATTTATTTTACTTCTATAAATACACAGCAGTAGTAAGAGATAGATTGCTTGTAGAAAATCAAAAATTAGTTTCTGTCTTTAAACTCCCGAAAAAAATCCATGAAGAGAATCTTTTTGATTGCGCTTTTTACTTTGTTGCTTTCTTCATCTTCTTCATTCGCTCAAACAACTCAAACATGTACTAGTTACCGTTTCACCTCCCACAACAACAAATACGGCGCATGCGTTGATTTGCAAGCTTTAAATTCTTTTCTCCACTGGAGCTATGACGAAGCGACCGGCTCTGTCGACTTGGCCTATCGTCATGTAGGCATGCAACCAACCAGATGGGTTGCGTGGGCTATAAACCCTACCGGTAAAGGCATGGTCGGCTCTCAATCTCTTGTAGCCTACCGTAACCCTAACGGAATCTTGAAGGCATACACATCGCCGGTGATGAGTTATGGCACCAAGTTACAAGAGGGAAACTTGAGCTTCCATGTTCCCATGATTTCGGCAGACTTTTCCAATAACGAGATGATAATATATGCGACAATAGTGCTTCCAAAGAACATGACCACAGTGAGCCACGTGTGGCAAGAAGGTCCTGTGCGTGGTGACAATCACCTTGGCATGCATGCTCTAGAAGGCGACAATGTCAAATCAATGGGTACGTTGGATCTTCTTTCTGGGAAAGTTACGACTACCAAAGGAGCAACCTCGAGTACTCTTCATTTCAAGCAGGTTCATGGAATCATTAACGCGGTTAGTTGGGGCTTCTTGATGCCAGTGGGTGCTATTACTGCCAGGTACATGAAGGTCTTTCAATCAGCTGATCCTGCTTGGTTTTATGCTCACATCATATGCCAATCCTCGGCTTACTTACTTGGTATTGCCGGAGCGGGGACAGGAATTTATCTTGGCAACAAATCTCATAGCATTCAACATTCTACTCACAGGACTATTGGGATACTACTTCTCGTTCTTGGCTTCATTCAGGTTCTTGCGTTGAAACTGAGACCAAAGAAGGAGCACAAGTACAGGACCTGGTGGAACTTTTACCACCATTCTGTTGGATACGCCACCATCATATTAAGCATCTTCAACATCTTTGAGGGTTTTAATATTTTGAACCCTTTGAAGATTTGGCGCTTGGTGTATGTTTGTATTCTTATTGCCTTGGGAGCCATTGCCGTTATTTTGGAAGTAGTAACTTGCGTCATTGCTATAAGGCGGCGGAGAAAGATTGAGAATCCTGAAACCAATGTCACTGCAGCAGCATGAAGTTTTAGCGTAGCAGTAGATTAAGATTTACTGATTTTTTCTACAATTTTGTTTAAATTTTCCCACATCAATTACCGAAATAAAAGCATTATTCAATTTTTTTAGTACAAATTAATTTGTGCATCATTGCGTGTAACATTAGCTAGTATACTATGACTAGCATACATGTGTGATTTTTGGTAAATGTCGGGAAATCAATTAGAAAGAGCCACATTAGAATATACCGTTTGTTTAATTGTTTTCTCCCCGGAAATTAGTCTTAGCTAATTACATGAATGTTCACTTTAACTGATACTAGCTCTATTTATACGAGGAATTTTTTTAAGGAGATCGATCTTTCTCAATGGAAGCTATCATATGAGTTTAATTAGATGTTTAAATGTCCTTAAAATACGTAATTGTGGAGATTAATCTCTAAATTATTAAACTTCTTAACAATATCCATCTCAAATTGAAAAGTTGGAAATTATACAATAACATGTGTTTTTAGTAGTTAAATTCTTAATTTTGATTCATCGTTTTCTACATAACATCTTATATTTGGTAAATAATCAAAATACTAGGTACAATATATTTTTCTTTCATTTTTTTACAACTAATCAAATACAAATCTCCATGATAAGTCATCTCTTACATCTTGCTCTTGTTTTCTTTTAACTTCTTTATGCTTTTCAATTTTTTTTATTCCCATGTTTCGACGGCGGCAATTAACATCCTGTGCTGTTTTTATTATTCTCAAGTCAAATTGCATTTTGTAATGTTTGGACTGATTAATTGAGAAACATTTACCACAACCATATTACCCAACTTGCTCCTGAAATTTCTTTTGACCTTAACCACCACTCTTCTTTGATCCTTGTTGCTTCCAGTGGCGAAGGCACAGAAAGTCCAACGTGAAACCTTTTTCTTTGTTGGGCAGTCTATAAGTCACTAAGGTTATGGTAATGACATTGGTAAATTTGAGATTTTAGTTTGTGAATCACCTAATCTTTTAGTTATGTATCTATGCCTTCAAGTGCTTAAGTTTATACTTTTGGATATTTCAAATGTCAAAAGCAAGGTTATTGTTTGCTTTTATGTCTAATTTTACTTTTAACATGGGGATTGATTATATTTGAGGAGCTGGAAACTTGATTTTTGAGGTGAAAAGTTGATTAATATTTTATGAAATTCTGCTGAAAATTTAAGGATTGATAGACTATTGTTATAGACTTGGTTATCTCAAAACTTAATTAGATGACTTTTAATTGATTTTAAACTTTAAGAAACTAAAGTTAAATGCGAACATTTGAGTTCTGGACATTTTGGAATGAATTGAGTTTATGTTTGATTTTCATTGGATTTTTAAATATGGTTGGTTGCTGTCCAATTTTATTAGAAATTACCTATGTACCATGTTTGATATTGCAAATGAATAGTCTAACAGGGTTAGCATAAGCTGAAATTTAGAAAAACTAACGTCTATATGCTTACTTCAAATCTCGAAAATTTCATTTTGATTGAACGTGTAGTTTTTTTTCAATGATTTTTCAAAAATTTGCTGCCCTATAGCAACTTCTCTTGACAAAACTTTTCATTAATTTTTTATCCTGTCAAACACTAGCCTAACGATATCAGAATGAACTCAAATTTTAATATGTTGTTGACCTATATGTCCACTTAAAATATGGAAAGTATCATTCTGAGATATTTAGAGTTTTAAATTTAATAAATATTCAAATAGTTGGTATTGCTATTATAGTTTCATATGCAATTTTGACTTATCTAGTTTTATCATGTGAGAACCTAATGTAGAGTCATCCAAATGACTTGAAAATTTTATATATGGCACATTGACATGTCTAGTTTTATAAGTTCCATAACATTCCGACTAGTATTGAAGTAAAGAAAATCTTATATTCAAGTTGTCAATGTTTCCTATTAGATTTGATTAGCGATAAATCTTCTAACTTGCAATACTTAAAAAAAGAGTATTAATATTGTTGCTTACAGTGGTAGAATAAAGTACCAAAGGATAAATGCTTTTTCATTATATTTGGGACTATTCTTAAAGGTTAGTCTTTTCTTTTCTTTTTTTTCCTTTTTTGTTGAACTGATTTAACTTAAATATTAGCCCGATTATTGATTTCTACAGTTTGCAATTGATTTGAGTTTTGCATTCTTATTTTGTGTTAGTTTAAGTTTTACATCCTAGTTTAAGACTTTTAAGGCTTTCAAGGAATTATTTTGGATGATGAGCATATGAGTAATAGTATGGAAATTAATTTATTGTATCAAATATCTATTGAATGTAGTGTAATAATTTTAAGAACTATGGAATATTCCATGAATATGCTAGTAAAAGATTATGTTATATACACATGTCTTAATATATAATAATTATATTTTAAAGTTTGTTTTCTTTTTTCTCTTTCTAAGTTTATGAAAAATGTTGAAAGTGATTTTGGGTGATGATGTCAATCAAGTTAAAGCAATATTAGTTGTAAGTGGAGATATATAATGATTATATTTTTATTCTAAATTTATTTTTTTATCTTCTTAAAGTTTTATATTCAGGCAAAACTACTGAATGCTTAATTACAATTTAGGGTGATATTCTTAAAATGGTTCACGTGATTAGATTTAAGTAGTATAATAAATCGCATATTCATTTTATAAAGGCTTCATTGAGTTTGCAAATATTTTTTTTTTAGTAGAAATGATTTTTAAACAAACTCTCAAATTATTGAAATATTTGATGTCCAAAGTTCATTATATTTAATATAAATATGGAGATTCACAGTTACTCAAACACAAAAGAGCAGGCCTAATTTAAGGAAACTATAGTTGGAGAGCTTAATTTTTGCCTTGTTAAATAGGCTTTTGGAATGAATAAATTGAGGAAATGAGTAGTGATTTATTTATAATAAAGCATCTCTAATAGCTTTTAACTATGCACTAAAATTATTTGATATATGTAGATAGAGTAGCATGCTTGTGTTGAAACTAGATATCAAACTCAAACTTCTTATCTGTTATACTTTGCTATATATATAAACTTTGCCAAAAGAGAATAAATTCACAAGATTCTTTTTTTCTTATTTATATCTATAGTTGAATAAACTATATATCTTAGGTATTTTTAATGAAATAAACTACAACTTTCTTGTTCATTAATTTCCATTTGAAATAACTAAGTTTATTTGTAAATAGCTTATAAGTATCTTTTCTTTAGAACAAAGTAGTTTTATTTCTGTTTATCATTGTTTATCTAATGGTTAGGAATTGGCAACCAATTTTTTTTTCCCTTTTTCCATGTATTCATATGTAGATTTGATCAATGTGTTTGAAGTGTTTCTTCCTCAAGTTCCCTTGTATCCAAACCCATACAGTCTATTGAATGGAGAAGCCGATAGTGTGATAATGCAGTTACACTATTTATGTATCAAAGAGTGAAAGGCAGTCATCCTTTTCAATTTAGAATTTGGATATATTAAATTTAACCACAATTAGTAGGCATTTGATTGGATGGTAGAAATTTGTATGTATTCTGTTGGGAAAGGAACCATACACAAACAGCTACAAATTAAGTGGAAACAAATTCTTTCTCTCTTCATGTGACTAAAATAAGATGTGTATAAAAAATACATAGGTAGAAAATAAATTAAAACAATCCAAAGCAATCAACCGACCACAAGAGATAGATTTTGTAACATATGCACCTTGATTTCTTCAATCTAGTGTATTACGTATTTTTAATTTTGACATTAGTTTAAAAATTATCGGATTTGTTACAAATTGTTGCTAGTAAATTGGACGCGGTTATTAAATTGATCATGCTTAAATAATTTTAATTTGTCACACATAAAATCGAGACAATTCGGATGTGATTCAATGGCTGTGTAATCGGATTTTATTTTGACACTCAGGTCCGGTATTAGCTTAATTTGTATTAAGCTTAAAAAAAAAAAAAAAAGGTATCGGTTTTTACTTATGGAAAAGGTGAGAGAGAGGCACTTCATTTTTCCAAAAATAGAAAGGAAAGAGAGAGGGAGAGAGAGAAGCATTTGACCCATTTGACGTGACCCGCAAACCCAACTTGGCCATATCTTCTGATTCTGGCCACCTCATCAGCCAAGCAAGGTATCGATCTGAAGCTTGTGAGCCGCCGGTCATGCCCCAGTTGATTAGTGTTAAAAATTGTTTGTTTATTAATGGTAAAAATATCATTTTGTGCTTATATTACAATTTATGTGTGTAATTATGTAACATATTGTGAATTTCTAATTATTTTTCTAAATATTTGATTTTGTGTATTTTTGTGTGTTTATTAGGTAAAAATAATAATTTCACATAATTTAAGACTCCAAACAAATGCACAGATGTCAATTTTGGATTCTGAAGGTTCGAGAAGTTATTTCATTGTCAAGGAGGATCCACGGTTTTTACTATGAAATTATAAGTTTTTACCACAATAAGCGTGGTAAGTGTAAAATTATAAAATTTTACTATGTTAGGTGCGGTAATTGTTAGTGGAATGAGTTAGGTATGCTTGAATGGATTAAGTTAGATTTATGTTTTGTTAGTGGGACAAATGTATGGCTATGATGTAATTAGCCTTATTTATGTGTGTGGTATGGATTAATCATGTATTAGTATAAATAAAGAGGGGGGGTAGCACACCTCTCTACACCTTTTCTTCACTTCTTTTCCCTCAATTTCTTGTCTTCTCATCTCTCTTTGTAATATATTTTCATTAAATAAAATTAGTTTTATTTTTAATCTTCAAATACCATTTTTATACATAGTTTAATTTTAAATATTTTTTTTTGAATTATGCTTAGCTAAATATTAATAGTTAGGGGAAGGTGAAACTCTTAGTAAAAAAAATATGGTTTAATCAAATTCTATTTTTAATTATATAAATTAAATTATTTTCTATTTAATTTTATACATATTTTATATTTTGAAATTTTGATTTATTGTAGACAAATAAGGGTGTTTGGCACAATAAATTCTTAATATCTCAATATAAGGTATGGTAAAATAATATTTTAATTTATTGTAGCCAAATTAAGTTTTGGCACAATAAATACTTAATCCATAATAAAATTAATGGGAAAATAATAATAATTTATACAATTAATCTTTTGGGCAATAAATCTAAATAAAAATGGCAAAAAGAATTTATTAAATTTTATTTACTACTAAGTGTGGATCCATAACCCTAACTAATTTAATTTCATAGTTTCACTTAAATTAAGTTGCATAAATTCAAGTTTTATTTTTATTTTTAGATAATTAAAATAAATCAATTAAATCTTTTCTCTGTGGATCTACCTCGGACTCACTGAGTTATTCCATAACAAGACACTCTTATACTTGAGAATTAGAAATCACTTTTAAGTTGTATCAAGTTTTTAGCGTTGTTGTCGGGGAAAAATATTTATTTTGTTTTAATTTTTTATTTTTTTTGTAAATTTTTGTTTAACTCCTTTTTCTTTTCTTAAATTCTGTTCTGTCCACAAACTCCTTCAGAATTGCACTTTCACCCTTAAGATTTTGTTTCCAACCCATTCTTCTCATAATTGTAGTTTGACCATAAAATTCTAAAAAGTTTACAAATAAGTCGCTTGTCGAAATTTTTCATAATAATTAATTTTAGATTTGTAACTTTGAACTTCTTCAGACTATCCTTGGACTTAATTAGACCTTATTTAGACTCAATAAACTGAACATTGACTTTAAAAATTACAACAAAGTCCCAATAATTTAATTAATCATTTAACTGGCTAGTAATTTTTAAAAATTAAAAAAGAAAAAGAAATGTACCTCAAGGTAAGTATTTCTTCTTCCTTCTTTTAATTTATGTAATTTAATTTTCTCATTTATTTTTTATGTTTACTTTATTTATTTATATGGCTGGTTGAACCGCCTATTTAGTTATTTTGATTTCAATTAATTAATTTTCAGTTTGTTTATTTTTATTTTGTATTTTTTGTACATTTATTTTGTTTATTTAATTTTCAGTTTGTTTTTATTTTTAATTTGTGTAATTTTTATTTTTTGTTGTGTATCATTTTTACACTATAATTTCACACACATCATCATCATCATTGCATGGGACGTTGGTCTTGAAATTCAAGTGGTAGATTAATTCATAGATCTCAATCACCGCCACCAAGCATGGCTGAGATCCAAGACGAAAACATTTTGGACCAACTTAATCCTCAATATAATGCACATGATTAGAATCAACCAAGAACCTTGAGAGACTACATGAATCCAACCAAAACCAGAGCTCCCTCGTGCATAGTATTTCCTCCAGAAGCAGCACCATTCAATTTCAAACCAAGTATTATCCAACTGTTACAACATTTCATGGTTTGGAATATGAGAATCCATACTTGCATCTAAGAGATTTTGAGGAGGTTTGTAATACATACACAGACCAAAATTGTAGCATGAACATAATTAGATTAAAGCTTTTTCCTTTTTCATTAAAAGATAAAGCTAAAACCTGGTTACAAAACCTTAGATCTGGATCAATAAGAACTTGGAGTAACATGCAAAAATAGTTTTTGAAAATTTTTTTTCAACCTCATAGAACCAATTCTTTTAAAAGGCAAATCACTTGTTTCACTAAAAAAAATTGGAGAAATATTATACCAATGTTGGGATAGATTTAAAGAGTTGTTTAACATGTCCACACCATGGTTTTGAATCTTGGCGAATGGTCACTTATTTCTACGAGGGCTTGACACCCTAGAGTAGACAAGTTGTAGAAATGATGTGTAATGGTGGATTTAGAGATAAAAATCCTAAAGATGCATTAAATTATCTTGACCAATTAGCTGAAAATGCACAACATTGGGATATTGTTGGAACTTTTGAAATGAAAAATAAACCACAACCATCTCCATCTAGTGAAGGAATCCACAACCTTAGGGAAGATCATGATTTACAAGCAAAATTTACATCCCTAATTCAGAAAGTTGAAGCTTTAGAGAAAAAAAAAGTAATCAAGTGAAATCTATTAAAGAAATTGCATGTAATGTTTGTAGTTCTAATGATCATTTCACTCAAGATTGTCCCACTCTACCTGCACTTAAAGAATGTCTGTATGATCAAGCTAATGCCATTAACACTTTTAATAAGCCAAACCCATATTCACAGACTTATAATCCTGGTTGGAGAAATCATCCAAATTTTAGTTGGAAGAATAATAACAATGCACAATCTTCATAAGCACCACATCCACAAAATTTTCAAAATGCTCAACCTTATGCACCATATGTTTCTCCACCATGGAAAAATTTGGAAGATACAATGCATTTATTCATTAGGAAGCAAGATGCCATTAACAATCAAAATGCACAAACCTTTTCTGATTTGAAAGATACTCTTGCTAAAATTGCTTCTGCACTCACAATTCAAGAAAAAGGTAAATTTCCAACCCAACCATAACTAAATCCCAAAATTCAACAAAATCCACCCATAGACCAAGTCAAGTCAGTTATAATTCTTCGTAGTGGTAAGGTTGTTGATAGACCTATTCCTCAACCTTGTGAAGATGAAACTTTAAAGGGTAAGGAGGGACTAAATAACCATTGTTCCATCTGAACCACCATTTCCACAAGCATTAAATAAAGCAAGGAAATCAAACTACTCTTTTGAAATTTATGAAATCTTCAAATAAGTGAAAGTTAACATTTTTTTGTTAGATGTAATCAAGCAAGTACCTTTATATGCCAAATTTTTAAAAGACTTATGCACTGTCAAGAGGAAGTTGAAGGTAAAAAAGAGTGCTTTCATGACTGAACAGGTAAGTACAATTCTATCTACTAATAACAATGTTAAATATAAAGATCTTGATTGTCCTACTATTTATTATATGGGAAATTATCCACCGACCACCTAATGTTTCGGACTTTTTCAAAAATACACAATTCCTTTTTTTTTTGCCTGAATTACACCTGAAGTTACAATTCATTGCATTTTTCCACTTCCGTCTGTTGACCGTTAAGATTCTGTTAGTTTTTTTAACAAAATGACTATTTTGCCCCTCAAAATTAATGCTATATGATGAAATTGTAATTTTACATTTGGGGGGCAAAATCATCATTTTACTAAAAGAACTAATAGAATCTTAACGGTCAACAGACGGAAGTGGAAAAGTGAAAAAAATTATAACTTCAGGTGTAATTCAGGCAAAAAAAAAATTGTGTATTTTTGAAAAAGTGGAAAAAATTAGGTGGTCGGTGAATAATTTCCCTTCTTGTATTATTAGTGATCACAGAATTGAGCATGCTTTAATAGATCTTGGTGCTAGTGTTAATTTGCTTCCATATTTAGTTTATCTTCAACTTAATTTGGGTGAGTTAAAATCAACTTCAACCACACTTTTGCTTACCGATAGATCAGTTAAAGTACCAAAAGGAATAGTGGAAGATGGTTTAGTGCAAGTTGATAGATTTATATAGCCTGTGGATTTTATTGTCTTAGAACTTGAACCTGTTGTGAATAATTATAAACCAATTCCTTTAATTTTGAGTCGACCATTTTTAGCAACTACTAATGCTTTGATTAATTGTGGGAATGATTTAATGAATTTATCATTCAGAAATATGAATTTAGAGTTAAATGCTTTTAACATGTGTAGGCAACCTCATAAAGAAAATGAGAATGAAGATGATACTGATGAATAAAAGGAATTGCTTGAATCTTGTATAGAGGAAAATATTTAAAAAGGAAATTTTTCTGAACTTAGTGATGTTTGTTTGGTTAATTCAATTGAATTAAATAAGCAACTTGAACATGATACTTCTAATATAAATTTGTTGGTTGATTCTGCTTAGACTTTACAAAATGATGATTAGAAATTAGAATTTGACGAGCTTGGAATCATTGAAAAGGCTGAACAATAAGAAGCACCTAATTTGGAATTGAAACCTTACTAGAAGGATTGAAGTATGCTTATCTTGGAGAAGAATAAACTTATCCCGTTGTAATTTCTTCTACTTTATCAAGCGACCAAGAAGGTAAGTTGTTATTTGTTCTTAAAAGGCATAAAAATGCAATTGGATGGACTTTAAATGATATTACATGTATTAATCCTTTAATTTGCACACATATAATCAATTTGGAAGAAAATGCTAGAACATGCTAACAACCTCTATTATAGTGCATTTCATGCACTAGTTTTGCATTGTTTACTTTCTTTAATATTAATGTTTTGCACTTAATAGTTGTGATTTACTTGTGTTTTACTTTTGTAGGTGCAATTCTATTGATTAGTGCTAAATTGAGCTATAAGATGATGTTTAAAGATGAATTGACTTCCTGAAGAAATTCTCAATTTCAGAAGAAGTTTGTTGATAAGGCGTGGGAACGTGACAGTTGATTTCAGAAGAAGTTTATTGATAAAGCGTGGGCGCATGACAACGATTTCAGAAGAAGTTTGTTGATAAAACGTGGGCGCGTGCTGTCAATTGCGGACTTGACATTTTTATTTTAACGTGTTTTATCTTTTTATTACTCTTGTAATTTGAGATAATATTTTAGATATTTTTATCTTTATCCTTTTTAAGAAAACTATAAAAAGAGGAGATAAAGAAGGATTAGAGAGATTAGAATTAGAATTGGATTATTAATTGTTTTTATCTTTTTTAGGGTTTTCTCTTTTTCTCCATGAGGAACTAAACTCATTTTTCTGGTTGAAAGTTAATGAAGCTTTGATTCACCATTACTGTGAGATCTTTCTTGTGCTTTTAATTGTTTTATTGCTTTTTGGGTATTTGTTTATTCTCTGAATTATTTTCATGATTATGTTTGTTAATTAGATAATTGGCCACTATTTAATTATCAACTTAGTCTAGTGCCAATTGAAAGATTCATCGTATGAAGATTTTGATGTTTATGGCAAATAACATAGCAGTGCGTTGTGTTATGGGAATAAATAATCTAATTTAAATGAACCATCGTATGCGTTTGTTAATTAGGATTTTGGTCTCTCTAATTTTCAGGCTGTCAATTGATTAAATCCTATGATTGTATCTAGGGTTGTCTATTGATTAGGGAAATAACCAATGGTCGTACCTTGGTTATCGACTAATTAAGGAGAGATTGGCTATTAAAGTGTCTCAGTAGCTATAACCGGTGTATTCATAAGCAATAATGATTTATAGTTGTATCGATGATCAGTAATCGAATCAAAGCTGAATTAATTCCTTCAACCAGAGTTTTCCCATTTTGAATTACACTTTTAATTTGCATTCTAAATATTTTTAATTTGATTTTCATTATTGTTAACAATCCCTCAATTTATATTTTTATTTTAAAAAGGATTTAATAATTACCAGTCTCTGTGGACACGACCCTGCTCAATCACTATATACAATCTTGTTTAAAGTAGGTTTTTATATTTGCTGGCTTCGACACCCATCAAATTTTGGTGCCGTTGCCGGGGACTGATGTCATTTATTTAATCCTTTTTACGTTTTACTTTGTTTATGGTTCGTTCTTCTCGTACAGGTACTCTTTCGTTTGATCCTGAAATTGAGAAGACAGCTAGCCAGCTGAGACAGCAGGCCAAGCGAGATAAGCAAAGATCCTCGTCGCCTTTGCTTTCTGAAACAGATACAGTGTTTGATTTGGTTTAATCATCTAGCGATTTCGAAAAACAAGTGATGGATAGAGTTGCGCCTGCAGAAAGAACTCTTAGAGAGTTAGCTGAACCAGATTTGAATCAGCAACCACTCTGCATTCAATATGCGGACCTGGAGGTAAATTTTGAATTAAAATCTGGTCTTATTCATTTATTACCCAAGTTTCACGGTTTTGCAGGTGAAGATCCTCATAAACATATCAAGGAGTTTCATGTTGTGTGTTCAAGCAAGAGGCCTCAAGGTGTAACTGAGGAGCAGATTAAGTTGTTAGCTTTTCCTTTCTCTTTAAATGGGTTAGCTAAAGATTGGTTATACTACTTGCCTCCTAGATCAACTACAACATGGAATAATTTAAAGAAGCAGTTCCTCGAAAAGTATTTTCCTGCTTCAAGAGCTGCAAACATTAGAAAAGACATTTGTGGTATCAGACAACTTCCTGGGGAGACTTTGTATGAGTATTGGGAGCGATTCAAACAATTGTGTGGCAATTGTCCTCAGCATCAGATTTCTGATCAACTTCTCATTCAATACTTTTACGAAGGACTTTCATTGATGGATAGGAGTATGATAGATACTGCTAGTGGAGGTGTGTTGGTAAACAAGACCCCTACTCAAGCAAGGGAGTTGATATCAAACATGGCGGCCAATGCGTAATAATTTGGCAATAGACAAGATCTCACTTCAAGGAAAGTGAATGAGGTAAGTACTTCTTTTATTGATCAACGTTTAGATAAACTTACCTCTCTTGTAGAAAAGTTTGTTGTAGGTAATGTGCAACAGGTGAAGACATGTGGCATTTGTTCCAATATGGGTCATTCAACTGATATGTGTCCTACACTTCAAGAAGAACCTTTCGAACAAGCTAATGCAGTTGAAGGATTTCCGGGCATGCCTAACAGGAGATATGATCCTTATGCACAAACATATAACCTAGGATAGAAAGATCATCCCAACTTCAGCTATGGAGTTAGGCCGTCGGGATTTCCACAACAATACCCACAAAGACAACAATTTTAATCAGTTCCTCCTTAGTCAAACTCCAAGTCAAGTATGTCTCTTGAAGAAATTGTTAAATCACTTGCAACTAACACTCAACAATTTCAGCAGGCAACTACAACAAGCATTCAGAATTTGAAAAACCAAATGAGCCAACTGGCGACTACAGTGAGCCGCTTAGAGTCTCAAGTATCGGGGAGATTACCTTCACAACCTGAGCTGAATCCAAAGCAAAACGCTAGTTCTGTCATTCTTAGAAGTGGGAAGGAGTTGCAATAGCCTAGCAAGAAAGTGTCAAAGCACTTGGAAAATGAGCTTGAAAATGAAGAATTGATGCCTCAATCTCAAGATGCGCAACCCAGCAAAGTGAAACCCTTACCTGTGGTGATAACTCCTCCGTTTCCAAGTCGGTTTGCAAAATCCAAGAAGGAAGAACAAGAGAGAGACATCTTTGAGGTATTTCACAAGGTTGAGGTAAATATTCCTTTATTAGATGCTATAAAACAAATACCTCGCTATGCTAAATTCCTTAAGGAACTTTGCACCTCCAAGAGGAAGTTGAGAGGAGATGAAAGCGTTCACATGGGGGAGAATGTTTTCGCCGTTCTCCAAAAGAAACTACCTCCTAAGTGCAAGGATCCAAGTATGTTTACTATCCATTGCAAAATTAGTAGTGTTAGAGTTGAGAAGGCTATGTTAGATCTAGGAGCTTCTATTAATGTCATGCCTCATTCCATTTATTCATCTTTGAATGTTGGTCCATTGAAAGAAATTGGCATGATAATTCAACTAGCTGATAGGTCTAATGCATATCCTAATGGGGTATTAGAAGATGTCTTAGTACAAGTTAATGAGTTGGTTTTTCCTGCTGATTTTTATGTACTTAATATGGAAGAGGATAACTCTTCTAATTCTATTCCAATTTTGTTAGGAAGGCCTTTTCTTAAGACTGCTAGAACTAAAATAGATGTACATAAAGAGACTCTTACTATGGAATTTGATGGAGAGGTTATAGAGTTCAATATGAATGATGCCATGAAATATCCTAGGGATGAACAATCGGTATTTTTTGTGGATGTTATTGATCCTTTAGTGTAGGAAGTTTTTGATTTGGATGTTGAAGATTCATTGGTAGTAGCTTTAAACAACAGCTTGGGCCTCAAAGGATTGCAAAAGCATAAAAGAGAGTTTGTTTTAAATTCTGCACTGCAAGAGTTGGAGGAGATTAGAAATGAGTCCTACGAGAGTTCGCGACTTTACAAGGAGAGGATGAAGACATTTCATGACAAAATGATTTTAAGAAAGAATTTCTCTGTTGGTCAAAAAGTTCTTCTTTTTCATTCTAAACTTAAACGTTTTCCTAGTAAATTACGCTCTCGATGGGTTTGACATTTTATTGTTACTAATGTTTTTCCTCACGGTGCAGTCGAGATTCGAAGCCTGACCTCTGACAAAATTTTTAAGGTTAATGGTCATCGCTTAAAACCTTTTTATGAAGGTTTTTTGGTGAATATTATGGAGAAAGTGGCTCTTGAGAGCCCCCTTTATGGAGATTGAGTAATGAATATGTCTAGCCAAAGACATAAAATAAAGGCGCTTTTTGGGAGGCAACCAAAAGGATTTAATATTTATTTTAAATTTTTGTGCATTTTTGGTTTTTGGTTTTGATTTAGATTGTTTAAATAATATCTATGTTTATTTTGGCGAGAAGAAATTATTGGTTAAGGCATGCCCATGCCTCAACAAATAAGTACTTCTGCCTTTAATTTATTACGGTAGTTATTAAGGCTTGCCCATGTGCTTAATAAAAAATTTCTTTTGTAATTTTTAGAGTTTCAAGTGTTTATTTTAAGTTTTATTTTGTAGTTTTTATTTTTAATTTTATTCTAGTATCATTAAAAAAAAAAACTGATTTTGTGCTTCAAATTTCAGCAAAGCTACATCGAGATTCAGTACCCATCAAGCTGCCTCGTCACAACCTCCTCGCAGCCAACCCGTGCGACTTCATCGACCAGCTCCATTCAAGCAACCGCGCTCGCCACTCTCAACAATTCACCACAAGCCGTACACGCCATCCGCGTCCAGACCCGATCCTACGATTCACGAGCTCCAACCGACCACGATCCGCGCGCTACCAGCCACATTCCAGCCGTGACATGACCCTCCAGATCTGTTCCAGCCGCACTCAAATCCGCCCTAGTTCTAATAACCTGTGACCCACGATCCAGCTGACCACAATCAGCGTGCTACCAGCCACGATCCAGCCGCACGATCCGCCCGCGCAACTCTCTACAATTTAGATCCGCTCCATCAGCCACTCGAATCCACACCAGCAGCGATATCCGCGACCCACAATCTCCAACAGCCACAATTCACGAGCTCCAACCGACCACAACCCGTGACTCACGATCCAGATCCATTTCAACTAATTATCCACAATCTAGCTGACCGGTGCACGCCATCCAACTAGTTACAACCTGCGAGATTACAACCATTCTCCAGAATCTAGTCCAGCCACCACTCTCCACGCTTGACCCGATCCAGCTGCGTCAACGAGCCAATCACAACCACCATCAAGATCCATCCTAGCAGCGATCCAGACCCATTAATCTCCAGCCATCCGACAACAACCCACACAAACCTGTGAGTTCAAACAATACCGAAGAGGAAAGCCACAACTTCCAAATCACCAATGGGTAAAAAGAAAACTGTCACGAAAAAATCCAAGGCTGCCGCTCTCGCCACAGTACCATGGAACACAGCTTTTAATTCACGCCAAGCAGTGAAAAAGAGGTCGAAACATGGAAAAGGGAAAAGTATTTTGCCGCTTGCTGAATACAATCTCGGAGGCTGCCCACATTCACGACTCAACAGGAGAAAGAGAGGTACAAGGATATTTCCAAGCGACAAATACTTCCAGCTAAGTATATTCATTACCCGACTCTTAAAAAAGTTGAATGTTAAGGAAAATTTTAATTCTTTAATTGATAAGATTGGTTTTCGCAAGTTTATTGATGTTGAATTTTTAGGTTATGTTAAATTGATTGGGGAATTTTATTCTACTTTTCAATTTAATATACCGGATGAGTTTACTTTGCATACTCCGAATGTTATAAAGTTTAGGTTAATGGGCCATAATTTTTCGCAATCAATCATAGATTTTAACCTAGCTTTAGAATTCATTGATGACGACTATTCTTTTAGTAATGAATATTTAGGGACAACTTGTGACTTTAGCGAAGAATTTAAGCCTTATCGTCTTTGGCATGATTTATCTTTGGATAACAAGGCCTATGACCCGAGTAAATCAAAGAGTTCATTTTTTCGTGATCCTGTTTTAAAATTTGTGCAACAATTTTTAGCATATAATTTTTTTAGGGAAGAAAGACAACTCGGAGGTTTTCTCGAAAACTGAGTTTTGTTTTATTTGGTGCATGTTAAATGATGTGAGGCCTAATTTAGGTTTTTGGTTAGCAGATCAATTTCAAAATGTGCTTAAAAGGTTTAGGACTTTATTTTTGGGTCCATACATTACTTTGTTAGCTGTAAACCTATGTGTGCTTAATCTTGACAATCATAATTTACATCCTGCTTGCAAAAAGGAATTTTTGGATATATCTTTGTTTGAAAGAACAGGTGTGGTAGAATTCAAGGCGGGAAAATTTCAGTTTACTGAACCAGGACCCACTCAACTTCCAAAGAAGCTTTATGCTAGGAGTGTTGTTACCTCTGATGATGATGAGTTTGACAACGATACTGTTGCCCCACCAACAATTCCTTCTACTTCTGTACCACCTTTGAGCACTCAGTTGGAGAAAATCGAGCACAAGTTGAACAACTAGAGCAGAATTTGGGAGCATTCTTCGAGAGTGTGAGATTTAGCCCACTATTTCCGCCAAGCCCATAAACGTTATGTTGACAATTCAGGGACGTTTTCTTTGCCTTTAATCTTTTTGTCCCAATGCTTTATTTTGTTATGAGAACTTGTGTTATCATACATTGGGGACAATGTATGTTCCTGGTGAGGGGGAGTGATTTTTGCAATATTAATGTTGGGAAGTGTTTTTTTGTTGCTTTTGAGATGATTTTGAAATGTTAAGAAGTGTTGTTTTGTTGCTTTTGAGATGATTTTGAATAGCATTCTTGGTTGCGTCATTTTTTTTTTCTTTTGTGAAGTTGTTTTTGTTTCAATCTACTCATCCTTGAATGATTTTGGAATTAGTGTTATTTTTCTTGGATGTGAGTTGAGATGCATGAATAGATTCGAGTTTTGATTTGCTTGGTCTTAGTTGCTTAAATGAATAACTCACCACTATTGATAGTTGATTCATTTGATGAGTGCATATGATTTGATGGCAAATTCACCAACTTTGAGAGAATTTGAGCCTATGAGCAACCACTTTGCTCTAATTGTTTTTGTTGAGTGAATATCAATCTTAGTTTGACTATTCTAGAACTTGCTTTGTTATGCATGTTGAAGCCGCATTACGGAATTTATGCATTAAAATGATAAGGGCAAATCTCTTTCCATTTTTCTATTTTCACATTTCTTTTCTTTTTCTTCACTCGAAGATCTTTATTTGTTTTAATTTGTAACCTTTGTTTGATCCTTAACCATTTACTTCTCTACATCTACTTATCCGTTTACCTATTTTTTTTTTAGCCTTAATTTGAGAAAGATTTTTGAACTCATTGTTTGGATATATTTTGTTGCTTTTGCTACCTTGAATAAAAGTTTCTCAATTAGATCAAGTTGCATTATGCTTGAATAAAATTGTGCAAGATACATCGAAAAAAAACAGAGATAAAAAAATGAAAAAAAAATAGTTAAAAAAAAAAACTCTTGACGACTTGAGTAGCAATAAACATTTTGATGTCATGAGGTTCATTCAATCCATTAGCCCCATTACAACCCTATTAAGACCCTTAGATTTTTTTATTTAATTCATGTTTTGTGGTTGAGATGTGATATATGAGTAAGCTCATGGTAATAGCATTCTTTGATTTTATTTGAGTGCATAAATGATATCCTAAACACTTTGAGTGCATGGAGTGAAATCAATGAGAGGGCTATTAAATTTTGTTGCACTTGGATTTTGAAAAGATTGTCTTGGTGGTTGAGTGACTTTATGCTAGCTTCTGAGATTCTATGCTTTGAAATCCTTGTTTCTTGAATGTTGATTGACTTAAATCCTTGAGGTGTGCTTGCTTAAGATTGTTTTTGGATGAGTTAGAATGAGAATTGAGGGAAGATTTGGGATTATTCTTGAGTTATATGCTTGAGGACAAGCATTATCTTGGTGTGGGGGAATTTGTTATAGTGCATTTCATGCACTAGTTTTGCATTGTTTAGTCTCTTTAATATCAATGTTTTGCACTTAATAGTTGTGATTTACTTGTGTTTTATTTTTGTAGGTGCAATTCTATTGATTAGTGCTAAATTGAGCTACAAGATGATGTTTAAGGATGAATTGACTTCTTGGAGAAATTCTCAATTTCAGAAGAAGTTTGTTGATAAGGCGTGGGCGCGTGACAGTTGATTTCAGAAGAAGTTTATTGATAAGGCGTGGGCGCGTGACAGTTGAGTTCAGAAGAAGTTTGTTGATAAGATGTGGGCGCGTGCTGTCAATTGCGGACTTGACGTTTTTATTTTAACGTGTTTTATCATTTTATTACTCTTGTAATTTGAGATAATATTTTAGATATTTTTATCTTTATCTTTTTTAAGAAAACTATAAAAAGAGGAGATAAAGAAGGATTAGGGAGATTAGAATTAGGATTGAATTATTAATTGTTTTTATCTTTTTTAGGGTTTTCTGTTTTTCTCCATGAGGAACTAAACTCATTTTTCTGGTTGAAGGTTAATGAAACTTTGATTCACCATTACTGTGAGATCTTTCTTGTGCTTTTAATTTTTTTATTGCTTTTTGGGTATTTGTTTATTCTCTGAATTATTGTCATGATTATGTTTGTTAATTAGATTATTGGCCACTATTTAATTATCAACTTAATCTATTGCCAATTGAAAGATTCATCGTAGGAAGATTTTGATGTTTGTGGCAAATAACATAGCAGTGCGTTGTGTTATGGGAATAAATAATCTAATTTAAATGAACCATCATATGCATTTGTTAATTAGGATTTGGGTCATCTAATTTTCAGGCTGTCAATTAATTAAATCCTATGATTGTATCTAGGGTTGTCTATTGATTAGGAAAATAACTAATGGTCGTACCTTGGTTATCGACTAATTAAGGAGAGATTGGCTATTAGAGTGTCTCAGTAGCTATAACCGGTCTATTCATAAGCATAATGATTTATAGTTGTATCGATGATCAGTAATTGAATCAAAGCTAAATTAATTCCTTCAACCAGAGTTTTCCCATTTTGAATTACACTTTTAATTTGCATTCTAAATATTTTTAATTTGATTTTCATTGTTGTTAACAATCCCCCAATTTACATTTTTATTTTAAAAAAGATTTAATAATTACCAGTCTCTGTGGACACGACCCTGCTCAATCACTATATACAATCTTGTTTAGAGTAGTTTTTATATTTGCTGGCTTCAACACCCATCAACCTCAAAGAAGATTAAACCCATATATGAAAAAAGTAGTAAAAATAAAAGTCCTTAAATTGCTTGATGCAGGAATTATCTACCTTATCTTTGATAGTAAGTGGGTAAGCCCTATACAAGTGATGCCCAAAAAATTTAGAATCACTATTGTCAAGAATGATAAAGGTGAATTAATCTTAACACGAATTACATCTAGTTGGCACAAGTGCATTGATTATAGAAAGTTAAATGAAGCCACTAGAAAAGATCATTTACTAGAAAAAATCATTTTCCCTTGTCATTTCTTGACCAAATCTTAGAAAGAGTAGCTGGACATTTTTACTACTACTTTTTAGATAGATATTCGGGTTATTATCAAATTCCTATAGCACTTGAAGATCAAGAAAAGACCACATTTACTTGTCCTTTTGGAGCCGTTACATTTAAAAAATGCCATTTGGATTTTGTAATGCTCCTGCAACATTTCAAAGATGCATGTTAAGTATTTTCAATGATATGATTAAACATTGTTTAGAGGTCTTTATGGATGATTTGATTGTGTTTGGAAATTCTTTTGATGATTGCCTTGATAATTTGGAAAAAGTTTTAAAAAGGTGTGTTAAAAAAGAACTTGTGTTGAATTAGGAAAAATGTCATTACATGGTTACTTTTGGAATTGTTTTGGGTCATGTTGTATCTGTTAAAGGAATTGAAGTTGACAAAGCAAAAATTGAAGTCATATCCAAATTGCCACCACCAAAAACAGTTAGAGATGTGAGATCTTTTTTATGACATGTAGGATTTTATAGGAGGTTTATGAAAGACTTTAGTGTCATATCTAAACCACTTTGTAATCTCTTGTTAAAAGATGCACCATTTGAATGGATTGATGATTGTAAAAATTCTTTTGAGAAAATAATTTGTCTTTTAACATCTGCACCCATTATGCAATTCTCTGATTGGTCTTTGCCTTTTGAATTAATGTGTGATGCAAATGACTTTGCAGTTGGTGCTGTTTTAGGACAAAGAAAGGATGGTCAGCCTTTTGTGATTTACTATGTGAGTAAGACTTTGGATAGTACTCAAATGAATTATTCAACAACTGAAAAAGAATTACTTGCTGTGGTATTTGTATTAAACAAATTTCATTCGTATTTGCATGGTTCTAAATCTATTGTTTTTACTGACCATGCTGCTGTGAGATATTTGATGACCAAACAGGATGCCAAACCAAGACTAATTCGTTGGATTTTGTTACTTCAAGAATTTGATCTCACCATTAAAGATAAAATGGGTGCTGAAAATGTCATTGCTGATCATTTATCAAGACTCACATTTGAAATCTGCACTGATATAACACCCATCAATGATTCTTTCCCAGATGAATTTCTATGTTCTGTGACTTCAATGCCATGGTATGCTAACATTGTTAATTTTCTTTTTACAGGTAAAATGGCTTTGTAATAGAATACTCAGGAGAAGAAGAAATTTTTGGTTGAAGTAAAAAAATTTTATTGGGATGATTCTTACAAATTTTATTGGCATGATTTTTACTTGTTCAAATATTGCCATGATCAAATCTTTTGGCGCTGTATTCCAGACAATGAGGTAAGTAGTGTCATTAATTTTTGTCATTCTGAAGCATGTGGTGGACACTTTTCTTCAAGAAAAACTACGGCTAAAATTTTACAATGTAGATTTTATTGGCCTACCATATTCAATGACACATATAAATTTTGTAATAAATCATTTGAGTCTTTAATGAAATGAGTTAAGTATGCTTGAATGGATCAAGCCAGGTTTATATCTTGTTAGTGGGACAAATGTATGGATATGATGTAATTAGCCTTATTTATGTGTGTGGTGTGGGTTAATCATGTATTAATATAAATAGAGAGGAGGTTAGCACACCTCTCTACACCTTTTTTTCATTTCTTTCCCCTCAACTTCTTCTTTTTCTCATCTCTTTTTGTAATATATTTTCAATAAATAAAATTAGTTTTATTATTAATTTAAAATACCATTTTTATGCATAATTTAATTTTAAATATTTTTATTGCAATTATGTTTGGTTAAATATTAATAGTTAGGGGAAGGTGAAACACTTAGTAAAAAAAAATTGGTTTAATCAAATTCTATTTTTAATTATATAAATTAAATTATTTTCTATTTAATTTTATACATATTTATATTTTGAAATTTTGATTTATTGTAGACAAATAAGGGTGTTTAGCACAATAAATTCTTAATATCTCAATATAAGGTATGGTAAAATAGTATTTTAATTTATTGTTGACAAATTAAGTTTTGGCACAATAAATACTTAATCCATAATCAAATTAAAGGGAAAACAATAATAATTTATACAATTAATCTTTTTGGTAATAAATCTAAATAAAAATGGAAAAAAGAATTTATTAAATTTTATTTACTACTAAGAGTGGATCCATAACCCTAACTTATTTAATTTCATAGTTTCACTTAAATTAAGTTGCATAAATTCAAGTTTTATTTTTATTTGTAGATAAAATAAAATAAACAAATTAAATCTTTTCTCTGTGGATCAACCTCGAACTCATCGATTTATTCTATAACAAGACACTCTTATATTTAGAAGTTAGAAATCACTTTTAAGTTGTGTCACCAGCCGTCATCATCGCCAGAAACCGGCCACAACGTTAGCGATCAAGCTCAAAAAAGCCGCAGCCAAACCCATTTTACCTCACCGTGATTTCGCTAGAATTACGCCGTGCTACCACTTGGGATTTGTTCCTCAGCTCACCTTCATCATTTTCCGACCAACCCTATCACCTGAAACGGTCGGATTGCCACCAAACGGCCGCCAGAAAACTCACGGCTTTGGGAACCTGATTCGCCATCGTTGTCACGCGTGGGAGGTCATTGTCAGTTCCATTAGACTCACCAAAGTAAAAAATATTAGACCTAAGCTTCCCGTCATCGTTGATTGAGCTCCAGTTACCGTTGACAAGTAGGGGTAATTTGGTAATTTCACAAACTTAGGGGTAATTTTGTAATTTTAAAATTGATGGATGTTTTAGTATTTTCAGATTAAGACAATTAGGCATTTTGAGATTTCAAGAGTAATTCGATAATTTACATTGATAAAGGCATTTTGGTAATTTCACATTTCTAGTGGTAATTTCGTAAATTCAGAACTTATGGTTATTTTTTGAAATATGAATTGAGGGTAGTTTGATAATCTGAGATTTTGAGGATAATTTGGTAAATTTTGATATCAAGGGAATGTTGATAATTTATAGATTTGGGAATATTTTATTGCAGATCAATTTCATTTCAAGTTTATTAGTTAGAATTCACATTTACGGAAGTTAATCAACCCGCGGATATTATTGATACCGAGTTTGGATATCGTCACTATGAGTGGAATAAAACCTATTTTCATACTTTTTTATGATAGTAAAGCATGTTTACAAAATAAGTTTTAAATGCTTCGATTTAATGATTTCGTAGAAATGGATTTTATCTGCATATCAGTATTTATTGTTAAAAATGTGTATGATTAATGATTTTATTATCGATTTTGAATAGATGCATGATAATATTTTAAAGAAAAGGAAATAGATTTAAGGTATGTTGAATGAGAAAGGAAATGAGATTTCAGATGAGATTATATGTTTACGTATATGTGTACAAAGGTATATGAATATGAGTATAATGATTATTTTTAAAATCATTAAACAGTACCCTTCCCCTCCAGATACTGTGATACAGATGGTATGTGAGATATGAGGCTTTTGGGGCCCTTCTAAACATACATAAAGGTTTTAAGCCGTGTGTTTGGGCGAACATACCTTTTGGGGGCATATGCGTGCGGTATGATGATTATAGAGATACAGATATTGAGATACAGATAATACAGATAAGATACAAGCTTTTAGGACCCATCTGAGTACACACAGAGGCTTTGCACTGTGTACTCGGGCGACTTTGTCTTTTTAGGACCAGATTATGCATGCACAGATATGATGAGATATGAGATAGCATTTCCCGATCTATCCGTGTAGCTTTGGGGCGTGACAGTACCCAGGTAGTACATCATTGCTCGTTCATCAAGGTCCGGATATGATGAGATATGAGATATGAGATAGTACTTCCTCGTCTATCCATGTAGCTCCAAGGCTTGACTATACCTAGATAGTACGTTATTGCCCGTCCGTTGAGGTTTGAGTATGATGAGATTGATTCCCCTAGGTACTTGTTTAGTGATAGTTTTCAGTATTTAGTATTGATAATATAAGTGTTATGATTTTATTGATTTTATGCAGTATTATGTGATATTGTTATTCTAGTGCATGATTTAAATTAAACAAGTTTATTTAAGTTCTTGTGATATTTTGATGAAATTGTGTTTAGAAATAATATAATTATTTTTAGAGTAAAGTTATTTTAAAAAACTACTATCCACTCACTGAGCTAATTGGGTTTTATACTCACCCCATTTTTATTATATTTTTCTCCCCTCATAGGAGATTTGCAGGTATAACAGTCGACTCAGCAATGATAGTTATTTTAAAATTATGACCATGTGATGGTGTTAGGAGTCGTTGATGTATTTATTGAGATATTTTGGATTGTATAATTTATTACATTTTGGGGATTGCAGATAACATATGTGTTTTCTCTAATATTGGATATTTGAGTGATTCGGTATTTTGTTGAAGAGATTGATTGACGAAATTGGTTATATTTGGAATTATTATTGGGAGTGTTTGTTTTATTAATTTACAGGTTTGGGTATGATGAATTATAGGGGAGACTCGGCCTAATTTTCAATAGAATCCTTATTAATTAGATTATTTCAGAACGATTAAATAGATTTAGACAGACTCGCCTTGGGAGTTCGGGGTGGGTAATGTCATATTTTTACATAAAAAACCAAAAATGGAAAAAATTATGGGATTGTAGTTCGATATAATCTTTCATTATATTAATGCAATTACAGCACAAATTGTTCTCTCGATAATACTAGAGGATAACAACATCAAGAATCTTAATAATCTTGACTTACAGTAACAGCCTAATATCTATTTCTCTAATAAGTGGGTATCTAAAAGACAACTAATAAGAGAATAAAAAAAAGTCAAAACCAGTAGAATTATATAGAGCGATGCCAAAAACTTATCCTCCAAATTTAAGAGAAAATAGAATTAAAGTCACTTTTCGATAGTCCGATCAAATATTAAAACCCTTGCCCCAAAAACAATTTAAGCCACCCTAAAAATAATTTTCACGCCACTGTCTTTCTCTCCCTCTCTCATCGTTTCACAAGCAATCTTGATATTCACACCACATTTAACCGCATACATAGCATCGAATGCAGTGTTTTGATGTAAGTATAAATTGTCACTGTACGCATCTCTCACACACACACGCGCACGGGGCAAGCTCACACTATCACACACGCATCTCTCTTTCTGATCGGCGGCTTTCACTTTCTCGCCTGGGTCTCTCAGCCAGCGGGGGTCTCCCGGCTGGCGGGGGTCTCTCGACTTGAAACATAATCCGAAAACCGCTCAAGAAAATCTATACTTAAGAATTCCCAGGCATCCTGAAGCAATTAATTTTTTATCTAAGGATTTTATAGAGATATTAATGAAACGAGTTAGTGTTTCCGTTGTGTAATTTCTCCTAAAATTAGACAAACAAATTATATTTTTTGTTATTGGATTTTGATATTACAGAGAGAATTATAGATAGTAGCTGCAAGGACTTAATTTTTGTCTAGGTCTCAGTTTGTAGTTCCTCTTAAAACAAAAGCCGTAAGTTCAGCTGAAATTCTCAAAGAAATTGCAGCAGCAACTAGAGTGTGCATAAAAAATAAATGGAAGTAACAGAACACTGCTAAGAGATATATTTATTACTTTGATATACACAATATAAAGAAACCGCAATTATACTTCAGATATTATGTGGAAGAAAAATACTGTATGGATTATTCGAAGGTGCTAAACTTAAGAGACCCGTGCTAGCTGAGAGACCCATGGCGAGAGAGAGAGAAGCTGACGGTGAGTGCAGTCACGATGGGGGAGAGAGAGAGAAAGCTGTTGGTCAGAAGGAGAGATGAGTGAGTGAGGTGAGATTTGGGCGTGAGTGAGTAAGAGGGTGCCGTCCGTGTATGTGTGTGATGCGTACAATGACAATTTATACTTGAAAAATGATAAAGAGAGATAAGGGTGAGAGAAAGATGAGAGAAAGTGTGTTGAAAAAAGAGAGGGAGTAGGGTTGGCAAAATCCCGGGTCGGGTCTGCGTATTGTAATACCCGGACCCGCCCTGGATGCCAATTTTTTTCACTCAGGCAGGGTTTTAATCCGGATACCCGAATTTTGTATTTTTTAACATTATAATATTTATTTTTTTTATTTTTTTGTAATTTTATAATTTTTAAATTTATTTTAATGAAATTTGACATGAAATTATAAATTTTAAGTGTTTAAAAATTTATATTCGTGTAATAAATAAGTCAAATAAATATAAATATTTAAAATAAAATATACTTTATAATATTTTTTAATAAAATCTTAGTTCCGGGCTGGGTTATGAGTTTATCAAGTGATGCCCATACTTGACCCGCCTTCACACCTGGGCCGGGTAATACCTGGCCCACGTCACTCGGGTCTGGGCCGAGCGGTTATTTTGCCACCCCTAAGAGGGAGTGGGCTGGGTAGAGGGAGAAAGAGCAAAATTTTCTCATCCTTCTCTTTCTTTAGCATTACTCTTTATACTTACATCAAAACGCTGCGTTCGATGCTATGTGTGGGGTTGACTGTGGTTTTAATCTCATTTTCTTTTTCACAAACCTATTCCCTAGGAATGCCGCTTCACTTGCTTCTATATGTATATTCGTTTGGTTAATTTCATCCAAGTCCAGAGTCTAATAATAATTATACATTGGGTAAGATTTTTTGGACTATGGGTTTTTAGGCCTCCAAATAAGATGAATCCAACATATTTAATTTAGGTTATTCTATTATGAGAGTAGGATATCTCATATCTTATTTATTGAAGTATTTAGGCTGTAACATATAAAAATTTTAATTTTATAGTATAAAAGTTTTCCTATTAAAAAAAGATAGCATAAATGAAATTACAATTAAGTCTATAAAACATCAACAAAAAAATAGGCTCACTTATTTCCAATAAAAGAAAGAGAAAACAATTTGTTAAAAATAAATTAATAATTGTAAAGGTATAATCATTCCTAGGTGTGGATGTCCGTATTTTTTTAATGTAGACACACTGTTAAACCGTGCTGTTTAAAAAAATTAATTTTTTAATGAACTATGAAACTATATAGTTTAAGAGAGTTAAAAGCTAGCTCTCTTAAACCCTATAGTTTTAAAGTTTATTTACATGAGAAAAAAATGAGGGCGCTCACACTAGAGGAAGAGTTTGTAAAAATATATATAGTTATTAGAATTCTTTTTGTTGCATCATATAACTTATAAATATATATATATATATATATATATATATATATAGCGCCCTCTTAAATGTGAATGGGGCTTGTCTCTGACAGTATTGATCCTGCAAATAGATCAACTAATTAGCCAATATAAGCTACTGGGCTGATGAATCGATTAAGATGAGATCATGCACGCAAGCGGTGGAGAGCCGCCAATATCATAACAATTGGTACAATTTTTCATTGAATGGGACCTTGTATGCTCCCACGTAAATCGTACAATTGAAATATTGCTAATAATAAATAACTATGAAATTAACTATTAGTTTATTTACAGTTATTGTGTACTTTCATTTTTAATTAGTAGGAACGAGATCTAAGCCCTAAACGGACTCACAATCTTTTTGTTAGCGAAATCCATAATCTTTGAATGAAATTTCAGTCATTGATCTAGTCTGAGGAAACTTCAGCCGTTGATCATTATTTACGGTGCATGCACTAACTACGCCCCAATAAGCCACCTTCATTCAAAAAAAAATTTAGATTCAGTATTGAGTTGATATTTTTACTAAGCTTTTAAAACAATTGGTGTTTATTGGATAAAAATATAAAACTAATTAAATCTTAGCTAAGGGCGAAAAAACCAATAAATTATTCGAATTCAAATCTAATGGTAAACAAATTGGGTCAAAACTCTGCTTATTTGGATTTGATTCGTTTATTAAATGAATATTCAGTTCAATTCATTTAATTTGTTTACTATAATTAATAAATGAATCGAATCGAATATAGATTCGTTAACATTTGTTTATCCTATAACGAATAATAAACAAATTTTTATTTATGTACTTTGTCTTATTATCATTTATAATTACTATATTACCATTCAAACTTTAAAATTTTTTCACACATATTTAAAGATAAATCAATAATTTAATTCAGCAAATAATAAACAAATTTTAAATGAATGAATTGTATTTAATTTATTTATGACTCATTTATTGAATGAATACTAAACAAATAAATGAATCAATGTCCATAAACCCAGACTCAATTTGTTTAGTTAACAAATAGAATCGAATTCAGTCATTTATTAAATGAATGAATTTTTTCAAACCCAAAATCATTTAATGCACATAAAATCGAATCGAACAAATGAATCTTGACCTAGATTACCATCCCTAATCTTAATCGTCTATTACTATGGCAGAAAATTTTGAAGTAATGAGCACAGGTCAGCTGAACATTGACCTGAACATTAGATCCAATCCAAAGTGCAAACAGATGATTTAATCTAGAAATTTGTGGCCGACCATCTTCCCATGTTGAGTACCTTTCCGAATTTTTTAATCTATTTCCCATCACCTAAAAGCTAAGCAACAATTAAAAAAATAATAATTTAGCTAATAATTCATAACTATGAAATTGAATATTAGTTTATCTCAATTATTTCGTGTACTTTTATTATTAATTAATGGGAACGTGATCTTGCCCGAATCGATGCAGGAACTTCTATTTTATCATTGGCGAGACAGTGCGGGGTACTTGAATATGTATATATACCATATCATGCTAGAAGCAAAAACTCGCTCAGCTACTAGCTACTTGCTTTTAGTTACACACGCAGGAAGAGTTCTTTTCTGAAATATTGAAGAACACGGAAGCTGCTTTTGCAGGAACTTTAATTTAGAATAAGTTCATGTGAATTCCATTTCTATTCGTACATTAATAATTTATCATATATGAATAAGTTTTCCATTATCAAATTTGCGAGAAAGACAGAATGGTTTGAGACGTTTGTTATGAAGGAGGGTTATCCACATGTATTTACAAGTATTCTTATTGATGAGATAGATGAAGAGAATCTTAATCTTCTTATAATTCCTCAATACGGAAGAAATCCTAACAAGACTGGTTAGGTGGCTAAATTTCACTTGATTACAGTTAACTAATGTTATGCTTCAAAAAGTTTGTATTTTTTAATATAAAATGACGTTGTCATTTTGTCAATAGGGAATACATATTTTATAAGCGTAATATTATTCATATGTGTTATGTTTAAATAAATAAAAGGACATGTACTATTGTCGGTCCATGGTCCGTTGTGTGAGTGCAGTTTTTGTTCAACTAAGGAGCTCTTGAGATGTACAAGAGATTTTCTTTATTTACATCTATATACTTTGATATTCCTTAATATTACATAAAACATAAGTTGTGTGTTAAACTGTTGATTCATTTATTTATTTTCTGTGAAACCTCAAAGAAGTAGGAAATTTTTATTGGAGAAAAGAAAAAACATAAAGTTAGAAAGCCAAAGGGAAGCAAATAAAGAGTATGCTAGGGATAAATTTCAACTAACGTGGCATTCATTTAATAGATAATAGAATATTAATGTTATCAGTTATAAAATTCACTAATGACACACAAGAGGGAACCTAATCGTTACTCAGCAAATATATCGGGAAAACTGCAGGAGTTTTTTTTTTTTAATTTGAGGTTGGGGAGTGGGCAAAACTGCAACAGCTTCTCTGATTATCTCTAAAATTTACAAGAATATTCATAGAAACATAGTTAAATGTGCATTGGATGCTTGTAAACTCGAAATTTCAGAGTTTTATCTTTCCTAGTTACAAAGTTGTTATTGAATTCTACAACCGAATGGTTCAACTAAGACAGCAGCAATGGTAAATTATCCTCTTAACGATTTGTTTATTTAATAACACACTTGATGGTAACTCCTCTTAACGATTTCTTTATTTAATAACACACTTGATGGTAACAGAAAGATTATGGTTTGTCACCAAAAAGAAAAACTAAAAGTAAATTATTAGAGATTTTTTATTTTTAAATTATATCAGAGTTCACGTACCTTTTTAGTCTCAGGGAATCTAGGTAATAGTAATAACTTTTTATTTTAAATTTTAATAGTGCAAACTATAATTTTACCTTCAAGCATCTAGACTTAATGGTAATAAAAGGTTATATTGCAGGTATTTTGAAGTAATTTTCAAAATATAAGGATTAAATAGACATTAGATTTAAAATATAGTGACTAAATGAGATTGTACCATAAAAAAGTGATTGAATTCATTGGAAACAAAAACGATGGCAAATCATGAGCAACAATGAGATTGATATGTTATATTTATTTCTCATATATTGTGAACTAGCAAAAAATATTTTAATTATTTTATATTTTGTTGGATTAATATGTGACTGATGTCAAATATTACGGAACAATTTTGATAGACTCATTTATTAAGTGATAAAATATTACGCTAATGAATTCAATTTTATTACACCCTACATACTAGTATATTATAAAGAAGTATAACCTTGAATTGTGTTACTGTAGCTCATAATAGGATGAGTAATTTTGTACTAACATATGAGAGTCCCTACACCCAACTATAGTATTTAAGTAACTCTAACCCATCAGGAGTTTAATGTTCACACAATTGTTACTTGGCCAAAAGTGTAGCTCTACCCTCTTCTCTCCTTTTTAGCTTGTGTGTGCGTGAGCAGATCGTTCAAAACAAGGATCTAGTTCAAGGCAGCAGCTGCTAGCACAAGCTTCACATCAAGCTCAGCCATGGCTAACCAAGGTGAAGATTCCAAATTTATTTTCTTCCTCGAACACGTGTTTGATCGGAAATAAAAGATCATATGGGCTTAAAGTTTTAAAACTATTCCAACATAATACTCTAGGATTTGAATTATGTGAATATCTACATCTTTCACTTTGTTCTTAAAAACATAATTATAACCCCCTCAATTTAATAAAAGCTGATTCTTTGAGTACTACTCTTGACAGTTTTTGGTCTTTCAGTGCCTTCTCTTCATAAATATGAAAAAACTGCCGAAAGTGCCGCGGTTGATTTATGTTCTGATGTGGGATATTATTTTAGAAATTTTAAGATTTTAGAATTTTATTATTTTAGAACTTTCTATTTTAATTAGAGTCAATTATAGTATTTTATTATTTTAGCACTTTCTATTTTATTAGAGTCAATTAAGATATGAGATATAGTTAACTTAAGAAAGTATATTTTATTTCTATTATGATTATGATTTAGTTTTTCGTTTTAAGTGATTTAGGGAAGTGGGTTTACTCTATTATAAATAGAGAGGCCTTGTAATTATTTTCATAACTTCAGATTCAGTTATTTAATAAAATCTCCTTTTATAATTCCCTTTGGAATTATCTATCAAAATCTCTATTGTAAAGTCATTTGGATTAGAGCATCATCTAATTTTGCATTACACGTTATTAAAAATCTTATTGAGTTGTTTGGTTAGAACGAGATCTAATCACGCTTCGATTAGAACGTAAACTAATCGTGTTGACTTGATCCAATAATTAAATGATATCTAGTGTTCTTTACTTAATCAATTCTGCTTCCGCTACGCCGCGCTCCATTACGTTCACATTACAAAGAAATGATGCTTTTCTCAGCATATAATGATATCTGAACAAAGGTTGGTCTTAATGGATATAAAGAAATTTATCGTTTCATTCATTATGAGATTTACAAATTTGGAAAAAAAAGAAAAAAAAACAACGAAACTGATCAAAACTACAAACTTCTTTGTCACAGTCCTGCATTTGTTAAAAAATCATTTTCGTTTTCAGAAAAGATGAATTACAGAATGACAAATCAAGCGCCGTTTTGAAAATTGCCTTCAAGAGCACATTACTTGACTACTATTACTGACTCTTCACTCTCTCATTATTGTTATTATGCTGCCGCCAAAAATGTAAAAATACGTATCTATAATTAATAAACAAGGTAAAAATTAAAATCACGGTAACAGTTGATAGATAATATTGAGTCCTTATCTCTATTTTTTTAAGTAGTTAAAAGGCAAAAATATTGAATATTGTACAACCAATTAAAGGCATTAAAAATCAATGAACTTCTCTCTCTCTTTTAAATATAAATTTCTTATACACATGTTGGACAAATTGTCTTTTAAACTATTCAACGGAATAGAGTTAGGACTCAATATATGGACAATTCTTTACCTTGTGAGCATATATATATATATATATATATATATAGAGGGAGGACATCTTCATGTTACAAAACGAAACATGCCAATAATAGATAAAAAAAACAAATTTTAAAACACTAGCAGAAAAAAAATATATAATTTTTAACGTATTAAAATATGTGTTCTTTTGTATTTTAATGTGCTCACTAGAGAAAGACTATATTTTTTTTTCTTTTTTTTCTAAAAGGAAAAGGGGGGTGGGCAAGCCCAAATTAAATTTTACCCCCTCCCCACTCCAAAGGCTCAAACCTAAGTCCACACAAGTGAGGAGCGACAGATTGTACTGCCAACCAACTCGGCTATGCCCTTTGAGGCTTAGAGAAAGACTATATATATATATTCATTATTGGCAGCATAATAAGGATAAATTTGGAGTTGTTAATGTCAGCAAATCAATGAGAGATCTACTATATTTTGTGGATGAAATTTTTTTATAATTTATATAATAATTTATTATTTATCTCTCACATATGTTGATTACAAGTAATAATATTTTTATATATTGACATATATGCAACATCATCTGAAATACAAAGTTATAATTTACATGTCTCAACTATATGTATGTATAGCATCATTCATTTTAGAATGACTAACGCTAGTCATTCTAAAATGAGTAATGAGAGACATTCTAATTTTTTTTTTTTCAAATTTCATCTAATGATGTATCATTTATTGAATACTTGATAATTTTTTACAAGATTTCAGTGAATTAATTGTATTATCTCACCAATCAATTGATAAAAACTTGAGATGTTTAACATTAATCTTCTAAAATTTATCTAAAGAAATGTATATGCCAAATCACTCTTCCAAATTTTTTCCAAATTTGAAAATAGATCAAATAAAAAATTGTCGAAGATTTAATATATTATAAAATTAAATTTAGAAACAAAAAGAATAGTGTTAAATTTAAAGACAATTTTGGGTGAAATTCAATACCAACTTTATGCTTGCAACATAAGTAAAAGTAGATGAGAGAAATTAAGCATATAACTATACTTACACATGATAGAGTAGTGTAGTTTTTTTCTTTCACTTCCCTCTTCAGGAGTAAAATTTGATTTTTAATGATAAAATGATCCTCAAAAGTGTATGTGTATTTGTATTTGCACATATGGCCTGCAAGAAAAAGATTTTGCATCATCTCCATAATTATGAAGTCATGATAGTGATAATCTAACAGAGATTAACTATTTAATAAAATATTGAAAAAAAATTACAATCAAGCAATAAGTTTATCCTATGAAAAGCTAAAAAAAAAAAAAAGCAACAAGTTAATGAAAAGGAAGTGGAATGATCTTAATTAGATTAATGTAGAGAATTTAGACTTCAACATAATCATACAAGGAATCAGCTGTGTTGACATTAATCATTCAAGCCTACGAAAGTATTTGAGCTTCTTAATTAATCTTCAGCTAAATGATCTGCTAAAAAAGAATCTAAATTTTGCACACGAATAATAACTAGTCATCAAAACGCATGGGCAGAAGTAATGAACTCATAATAATAATTGTTTACAACAAAACAAATGTGATTTTGAGCATTAAATAATCAAATTCAAATATACAAAACATCAGTGAAATAATACAAAGTATGGTTATGATAATCAATCGATGTGCATATGCGAGAATTGAGATAATTCTAGTGTGTGCAAAACAATGTGTACGTGAGAATTGAGATTAGCAACCCTACTAAAGAACTGACATACAACAATCCACACTACTAGAAAAAAAGGCTTTACTGACACCAATTTAGTGTCAGTAATTACTTTTATTGACACTTACTAATTGTGTCAGTAATGCTCCCGCCAGAACACACTGACACTAATTTTTGGTGTCAGTGATTTTTGTATCAGTAATTCATGTCACTATAGTATCACCAAAATAGTGACATAATGGTGTTAGAATGTTTTGATACTATTTAAATGTCAGTAATTCGCGATACTATAGTATGTCAATGATTTATATGACTATAGTATCAGAAACACACTGACTCAATAGCCTCGAAAATTATTAACGTCATTTTAAATATTTAGTGTCAGTGTCTAGTGATGTTATATTGTTTTTTATTAATAATATATTTTTGTTTTAATTATCTTTTTCTTGTTTGTTTTACAATTAAAATGTTTGTTTTACAATTCGAAGAAAGGTGAAAAGAAATACGCAAAATCTCATAATACAATTCATATAATAAAATTCCTAAATATATTACTTAAAGTAACATAATTCAACTACAGTATTTGGAAAAAAAAATATAAGTACTAAATCAAGTTTTGGACAAGTTGTAAACAACAAAATATTAAATAAAGTTTGAACAACCAACATGAAGCACAATAATGTCATGATCATCCACACGTGCGTTCGATTTTTTTTTTTTCCACCTACAAGTGCATAAAATCAATTACTACACCACAAAAAGTAAATCTTGTATATTTAAAAGGAAAAATAATCATAAATTACTCATATACTACCTCACGATTGTAGGCTGTAATTAACTTGGCAATGTATGTAGCCCATTGATCACGAAGTCTAGAGAGGTCTGCCATGGTGTATTCATCAATTCCCTTGAACTTCAATTTCAAAACAATAAGTTATTCACCAAAAATCTTTTATAAAACTATTTAATTATCATTCATTTAAATATATCTATGTAAAACAATTTAACTCTAATAATGAACTCCAAGAATATCACTTTGTTTTATCTAAATTTATCCACTATCACCTAACATCTAGTATATTCTAATAAATAACAAAACTTTTGAACAATTATCATATCAATTGCTACTTTTTACTGAACTTATATAGTAATGTTTGAAGTGAAGCAACTTGTAAACACCAACTAGGGGTGGGCGTTTGATTTTCAGTTTGGTTTTTACGGATTTCGGTTCGATTTGTAACCCATTCAGTTTGAGAATTCAACCCAAACGATTTGAAAAGTTATTTCGGTTCGGATTAGTTCAGTTTTGAATTTGGTTGGAGTTCGGTTTAGTTTCGAACTCGTTTGGGTTCGGGTTGGGATTTTCGGACTCAATTACATTTGGGTTGTAACTTTTGGTCTTCGTATCACAAAAACTTTGTATGACACCCAGGACGGAAAAAACATTAAGGTTTTTTGTTTTCAACCAAACCAGAACTTCTCAAATTCTCAACTCAATATCCTTTCATTTTGCATTCACAATAAAATAAGAGGTGAAAGATCAAAATTATATGAATGCAACATGCAAAGAAATTTGGAATAAATTTCAAAGTATAACATTTATTCAAATTACAAATACAAAAAAAAAAGCTTAAATCAACAAATAGAAAAGTTATACTCATTCCCGGATTTTATAGGTTTATAATCCTTAATAGCAAGCTCAAAGTTGAGAGCAACACAAACATGCAAAATTTAAAGCCAAATCTTAAAAAGGGGAACACCATAATCACAAGAATTACATAACTATGAAATAAGAAAAACCCTATAATTTTTTTGTTCACTGCTTAATCAACTGAACCATATATCTTAAGCCCAAAAAGCTACAATCTCAAAGATTCTCAACCAACAAAGATACATACTTTACACACCAAACTTCCACAGCAAGCTAAGAATTAGGAATCAGAAGAAAATATGGATATCCTATACCTATTATTACCGTACTTACAAAGATACAACACACACCATATACAATACATACAAAATGTGGTAAAAATACAACAATGAAGAAGCACACATTTGGTCTAAGGTTCAAGATTCTTTTGAGTTGATTCATTTCATAATGCTGTAAAACATTATAATAAACTGTATGGAGAAACTGTTTTCGATACTTACATTATTTTTTAGAATGTTCACATTTGCCACAATATCTTGAATGTATTTCATCACGTAGTAGCCACATTCAAAGCTGCTAGGCTGCCTCGGACACTACAAAATAAAACAGACATGAATTATATTTTTTTTCTGAAACAAGCAATGATTACTTAGGTTTTTCTCATTTTTACCTTGACGGAGACCCATTGCACATTGGCCTTTGCATCAGAGTTTAAAGATTGGTGTATTCTAATCCCACTATAGTGAAGACATAGAAAATGTTAGCAAATAATTGACATAAAAAAGAAAAATAAAATATTATGATCATGAATAAAAATAACACTTAACTGATTCACAATCTGCATCATCTCTTCATCAGGATTACCATCCAAAGGATCAAGATAGTAGACTGTACGTCTCACCGTATCAATTGCATATAACACCCAATGGCCACTAAATAAATAAAAAATGCTTGAAAACATGAATTACAAGTAAAAATTGTTTACACAATTAATTTACTAAATAAAGAATATGCTTAGCAAATGAAAAAGATTATACCCAGGGTTGTATGGGAATACGATGACCTGTCCCAACTCTACCAAGCCTAAAAGTTTTGAAATGTATTGACACTTGTCTTTGAAGCAGGCCTTTGGATGTAACCTCTCAAAAAGTCCAAACTGAACTGGGTTGGCACTTCCACTATTCTCCATCTCCTCATACAAGTATCTAAGAGAAAAGAAACATATATAATAAAGTAAGTTTAAATTAAGGAAATGAATAATGGAATTAAGGAATCGAATAATGGCTTCAAGTTTAATAAAACATAAGCTACATACTTGAACAATAAGTTAATGATGCGGGTTGGAGACCTCCTTAAACTCAATGATTTCATGACAAATGATTTTATCCAAGTGCGTCTGCCAAACTTCACCAAAAGTTGCTGTATCATGCCCAATCATCATCATCTGAGGCAAGGAAATCTCAATGAACATTGTAAACATGTTCATGTATTCACTCTTATTATTCTTTCTTGCATGTGCAGCTGCTCGTGTATTCTTCACACCCTGCCTAAAGACTTTTGCTGCTGGTTTGATGACCAGTGGTTCCATTTTTGGAACTCTCTCACCTTTCCCCAAGAACTGCACATCTAATACTTTAGGAGTTAATCTGGGAGATCTTCTTGCCATATGGTTTGATGTAACTTCAACCTCCACTTTCTTTGGAGTTAATCTAGGAGATCTTCTTGGCGTACGGTTTGAAGTAACTTCAACCTTTACTTTCTTCGGAGTTTGTTGATGAGGTGGTTCAGAAATTCTAACAGGAGCATTCTTCATTTTACTCTTCACTGATTTTGGAGTTGACTTATCGGATGGAAAATCAGCCTATTACATATTTAAAGTATACATGCATACCATTAGTAGTAATACATGCATGCATAAATAGAAATAGAAAAATGACATGTAATATTCCCTTTACTAACCGTTCTTTTTCCAACAGTTTCAGGGGATTGCTGATCAATCTCAATCTGAACACCAGTGGAAGGTTTGGGCTTAGGAAAATTAGAACTACCCACTTCAGTGTTACTGTAGGCATTCAACCTTGCATTCATGTGTTCCAATTGAGCAGACATAAATTGAAAACTCTCTTCATACATCTTTCTTTCTTTTGCTAACTCAGTAGCTTCAGGGACATGAAAGTACATGGATGGGGTGACGAATTGTCCCACTCCTTGTACTCTGCCGCCATTTGGCTGCTTTTGTAGGGCTGCACCTAGAATGTCCTGGGACCCTTGTGACTGAAATGTTCCTTGATCAACTTGACTCTTTATCTCATTCTACAAAAAAAAAAAAAACACAAGAAGAAGAAGAAAACATTATCAATACACACACAAAACAGAGGAATTATATAATTATATGAAAAGAAGTTAGTTCTTATATGCAAATCATTGTATACATATATATATATGGACACACATACACACACAAAAACACACACACATTATAAGGGTAATTCCTAATAGCATCAATTATCACTATACTAAAAATTGAAATCTGCATTCATAATAATCACAATTATAAAGGCAGTTCATAATAATCATAGTTATAAATCTACAAATTATTAGTTGAAATACATAAGAATTAAGTATACACATGACTAACTATTTTCTCAGCAATTGTAGTCACTTCAGGATCATATTTGCCATCTCGGTTAGCCCGTGCCATTAACCAAGCTTCACTGCGATCAATCTCTCGCTCAGAAACTCCATTCTCCTTTTTCTGTTTTAGATTGACAGAAAACAAATAAGATTGATACTAATATATTTTATGCATTAGTTGGGTTATATTGCAATAACTACATTAAATGACTTATCTTACATACTTTTCTATACAACATGCCACTATATCCAGTGCTACCCAATCGATGGTTGTAGACATTTTTTGCCTTGTTATCTTTTGCTTTCTTACTTTTTTCCTACACAAATAGTATGATAAAGAACAAAAGGATTACAACTAAATATTAGTAACTTGTAACAAATAAATCGGCAATATTAACAAACAACACACTGAAATTCCTCGACAAAACTTTTGAACAAAAAGTTTCCAGTCTTCCTTTTAATGCTCGGATATTCAATAGGAGGTAGCCTCAATGACTTTAGATCGTTCTTGTAAGGTAGAACGAATTCATTTGCCAGCTCACATCTAAAGTTTCTTGATGAAACCCCCATCCACTTTAACACTTGGCTCTTGCTTTTTAAGCTTAATTTGAACTTTTTCTGTAAACCAATTAATGAAGGATTAGCATCAAGTTTAAATAAATATAGAAGTCATATACAATATATAAATATACAAATAAGCAATTAAATAGAACCTGAAAATGAAGCCACAGAGTTTCCTTCATTTCCAGTGGCACACGCCTCCAGTCATCAAGTAAGATTGAAATTGTTTCACGTACGATTACACCAATGTAACTCCTAAGATCATTTCTCCCTTGTCCAACTGGAACGCCGTAAGAATTATACTCAACTACAGATTCACTACTAAATTCCTTTTTCTGCAAGCCTTTCTTTTTTGTTTGTTTCCTTCTTCTTGGTCTTCCTTCAAGCTCTGGAAGAGCTAACTCGTCATTTTCAGCCATATCTCCTACAACCTTGAAAATGATTCAAATACATAACTACATCAATTTAATTAAGAAGTTAATGCAATACTATTGGAATATAATAAAATAAATAAATCACTTACTGGAAAAGTTAAAAAATGGTGCTGGAAGCGAGACACAATAATCAATTTACTGAATTTCTAAATCAATATCTGCTGGAATAGCATCACAATCGTTTCTGTCATAAATTCCTTCATCATCCTTCTCATCCAACTCACATACTGGAAGTTTGGTGGATAATGGTGAAAATACATCCAAGTCTTCAGATCTTTCACCATTTAAATTATAAGCTTTGTCAGCCACTGAACACACAATCGATTTACTATTATCTAGCTGATCCTTTATATAAAACACTTGCTTTGCATGACAAGCTAGAATAAAGCAATCGGATTTATAGCCGATCCGATTTAAATCAACTACAGTGAAACCTAAATTATCAACACTAACCCCTCTATCATCTATCCAATCACACTTGAAAAGTGTTTTTTTACCCATCAGATAATCAAGCTGCCAAATCTCATCAATGACTCCATAGAAAGTCATGTTTCCAGAATGAGGATTTTTATCTTTTAAGCTTGAAATTTGTAGAGTGTTAGCGACAACCCTGACACCACTATTTTGGGTTACACGATGATTATCCCGGCCTGTTGTTGCAAAAGTGAAGCCGTTGATTTGGTAGCCAAGGTATGTCACCACACTTGAGCGCGGTTTGTTTGCCAATGACCATACTATTTCGTCAATCGGCACATTATTTGCTTTATCATATGCTACCTATAATTTAAATTAATAAGTTTAGTAATTAGTTGCATGAAAAAATTCTTGTTCAAGTTAAAGCTTGTATCCTATGTTGTATTTAGTTAAACCATAATTCTAACCTTTTTTCTAACCAACCGAAAATGTACGGGTGTGTTCATTTTGTAGCCATACATTTCTTTTTTGCCTTATAGGGGTTTCTTGATGCCAAATAATACATATGCTCCCTACAATGAGACCATATTAAGACTTAAGAGGTAGTATAGTAATGTTATAATACAATACAAATATTTATCGAAAAACAAATAAATAACTTACTCGATATATGATTGGATTTCGCGGGTGTTCATTAGAACACATCGGTGTTTGAGACAATAAAAGATCATCAACCACCTTAACTACAAAGACTCCCAAAGGCCTTTCGATTGAGAAATCAATTAGACAACCAGTAGGTAGTCCAATAACACCACAATCTGAGATGTACTCAGCACAAAATTGAAGTGCTTCTTCTGCAATATAACTTTCTGCAATACAACCCTCAGGGCGGTAGCGATTACGAACATAATCCTTTAGAGTTTTCATCTCTCTCTCAAAAGGATACATCCATCTAAGATAAACTGGCCCACATAACCTAACTTGTTCAACTAGATGGACGGTTAAATGAATCATTATGTCAAAAAAGCTAGGTAGGAAGATCCGCAATAAGCATAAAGTGATGACAAGTTCCTCTTGCAATTGGTCAAGAGTATTAGGATCTACCACTTTAGAGCACAATGAATTAAAAAAGAAGCACATCCTGATTATGGCTCTTCTGACATTTATAGGCAAACAATTTCGAATGGCTAATGGGAGTAACTGTTGCATCAAAGTATGACAGTCATGGGACTTAAGACCTTGAAGCCGACAATCATCTATTGACACAAGTTTTTGGACATTTGAAGAATAACCATCAGGAACTTTCACACTTAACAAGGTTTCACAAAACTGTTTTTTTTCTTTTTTGCTCAAAGTGTATGGAGCTGGAGGTAGAACTTTGTTTTTTTGGTTTGTTTCATTAGGAACTAGTTTTCCCCTTATATGAAGATGCTCAAGATCTTTTCTAGCATTAATCCCATCCTTTGTCTTGCCCGGTTGATGAAGTAGTGTGCCATATATGTTCTCACACACATTTTTTTCAATGTGCATCACATCTAGTTGATGGCGAACTAGTAAATGCTTCCAATATTCTAAGTTAAAAAAGATTGACCTTTTTTTGTACAATTTTTCTATTATGTTCTCATCACCATCACCACCACCACCATCATCATGTTTCCGCCGCCTCTTCTTTTTCCCAAACTTAGTGTCAATATCTTCCACCATGTTAAAGATTTCCTACTGCAGGACAAAGTTTTGGGGTCATTCCACTCTTGCTTCCCATTGAAAACCTTTTTGAGTTTTGAAATGGGTGCCCAAGTGGTAGAAATCGACGATGGCCCATATATGACATTTTTCGAGTATGGGGCAGCCAACATGCATAAGTGTCAATTCCACAAATGGGCAAGCATAGTAGCCTTTAACAAGACATCCGGAAGGTTTCCATATGCTGGAAAATCACCGATTGTCCACATTAATACACCCGTAAATTGAAGGTTTTTTTCTATATGCATCATAAACATGAACCCTCAGATCCCATAGACTTTTCAAGTCCTCAATCAAAGGTGCTAAGTAAACATCTAGATCATTTCCAGGTTGTTTAGGGCCAGATATCAAAAGAGACAACATCATAAACTTTCTTTTCATACACAACCATGGAGGAAGATTATATATGATCAACGTAACGGGCCAACAACTATAAGTAGTGCTAAGTGTACTATGTGGATTAACCCCATCGGTTGAGAGAGCTAAACGGAGATTTCTAGGTTCTTGTGCAAATTCTGGCCACTTATTGTCAATTAGTTGCCAGGCCGGTGAGTCTACTGGGTGGCGAAGATTACCATCTATAATTCTTTTATTAGCATGCCATGTTAAGTTTTCAGCTGTTTGTGGTGATTGAAACAATCTCTTGAACCTAGGAATAGGAGGGAAATACCATAACACCTTTTCAGGAACCTCTTTCCTAATTTTTTTTGACCCATCTTTTTTTGTTTGCCACCTAGATGCTCTACAATTTGGACATTCAGTAAGATCAGCAAATTCATTCCTATATAAAATGCAATCATTTGGACATGCATGTATTTTTTCATAATCTAAGCCTAGAACTTTCATTGTTTTCTTGGCCTCATACATTGACTTAGGTAACTCATTATTATTTGGTAAAATATCAGCAAGGACTTCTAACAAAGTAGAAAACCCTTTATCAGACCACCCATAGTTCCCTTTCACATTATAAAGTCTCATTAAACCAGATAGCTTTGAATGTTTTGCCCCTGGATACAAAGGCTTTTCAGCATCTTCAAGCATATCCTTCAAAGAACTAAGATCTCTATCACAGTGCTCGTAAGCATCATTAACCATGTCACATATGTCACTATAATCATGACATCTAAATCTTCCACTATGTGGATGGTCTTGATACTTTGTAGGTGTAGAAATAGGGTCAGTCTCACCATGCCAAGTCCAAACTTTATATGTTGCGAGAAAACCTTTTTCAAATAAATGATCCTTAACTTGTTGAGGAGTATGAAACTCCATATTACAACAAGAGGTGCAAGGACATCTAATTGACATCCGGTTTTCAGCATTCAAAATGGAAAAATTTAAGAATTCAGCAACTCCAGTACGATATTCTGTAGACAATCTATGACAAGTTATCCAAGTTCTGTCCATTTCAAATATTTTTACCTGTTCATATATTATATACTGTCAGTTTAAGTTTAATTCAATTGCATGATTAATTTCAAATGTTTAAAGTTATTATCATTATAGCTTCGATAATAAATCCATAATTCTGACATCCCCTATAAAATAATGAATTACAATGAAGGACAATAATTTATCCAATAAACATATTAATTTGTAAACATTAATAATCAGTGGACCACACACAAATCACAACATTAAAATGGTAGAAATATGTAATAGTCTAGTACCTCTATGGGTTGTCTACGTTGTAAAGCACCAACTCAGCTTGAGAGATCGTACCTTTGGGCTTTGGCAACGTTTAATGCCTACTGCAAAATTACATACAGAAAGAATCAATTGAACTCAGTTTTGGAAAAACCTTCCCCATAGGTTAGGCTCTACAGCCTTATTATTATTTCTCATTTGATGGCATGACATTTATATTCTGGTGGGGAATTTAACTTTCTTATCAACACACCTAGACTAAGATTCTTTCAACATGTCAACCATAGCCAAGCTAAACATACACACTAATGTTTAAAAATTTTCTGGACAGTACACACCCTTCTTTGCAAGTCATTTTTTAAGATTGTATAATTAACTTTTTAACTTCAAATTCAACAAGTAAAACTACCTGAAAACAAGCATTTCCTGATTAAATTAAAGACAATTCATGAACTTTATACAATCTGGAAACACTCAGACAAGCATGAACTTAGTTAATTTATATCATGGTCATTGTCTCTATTAAAATTCTTCTAACAAAAAAAAAATTATCATAAATTTCTGGACAGTGTCAGGCTTACACAAACAAAATGAACCACGAATGCCTCAACAAAATACAAAGATTACGTACATACAACAAACATCCAAGTGGAATTCACACGCATACTAAGTAATGGCATTTAAAATATTGCTTGCATGCAAGATGTGTGGTTACTGATGTGGGTGTGATGTCAACGAAAGAATTAAGAATCTGGTTTTAATTAAAAAAAACCCAGAAAATTAAAAATTAAAAAAGTATTAATCATAAGCTAAAATAAAACAAGCCCATTAATTAAATTCATGAAAAAATAAAATACTAAGCCATTACTAGCTGATAACTACCTCTACAATAGTTCTTCCTCTGGAATTTTTTTCTTATTGACAACGGGATTGCTTGAATGCGCAATTGATGGTGCCACTTCAACCCTTGTCGATGGTTTTTGTTTTCTTGGCTAGTAAAGGCACTAGAGGTTTAGTAAGAGAAGAGACCCATTCTGTAACAAGCAATTAGGGTTTTGATTCGTTTTTCAATTTAGGAAAAAACGGAAAAAGGAAACAGACTACAAGCTTTACAGTATCTATTTGAATAAATTGAATTCAATTGGTAAAAGCACAACAGAGAATAGAAGAGATCGAGAGAAGAAAAATGAAAGAGAAAAAGGGAGGGAAAGGTTATGATAGCGATAGAGAGTTTGGGTAAGAAAACGAGACAGGGAAAATTGGCATTTTAGGTTTTTGCTTTATTTATTATAATTTCGTTTTTTGAAATATTTAAAATATTAATTGCAACTTAATACAACGCAGTTTGCTGGTCTATGCTTCAAATATTAAGGTTTTAAACTTTATAAGTCTTAGGTTCGAGTTGAAACTAAAACAAGTTTTTATGAAATTTTTTTTATCTCTAATACTTTAGTGTCAGTGATCGTTGATGTTCAATTTATTGACACCTTAATATCAATGATCTCTAATACCTACTTGTTAAAAGCGCGAAATGATGCATTTGTATATAATTACTGACACTTTTTACAAAATGTCAGTAAACTAGGTGTCAGTAAATGTCATTTTTGTAGTAGTGCCAGTTGTTTATGAAAGCTTGTGAAATATCAAGCTTCTTATTTAATAAGCTTACATAAGGATGGTTAATACTCTACGTCTCAATTTAGTGCTGTGAAATTAAGGTGGGAAGAAAATATATATGGAGAAAGAAACAAGTGAAATACAAATCTGTTTTTCCAATTAAATAATTCGCCTAAGATTTTCTGTTCTTCTTTTACTTCCTAATTAATAACGTTTCTATCATTCACCATATGATTACCTTATAGAAGTTGCCAAGCAATAGTAAATTATATATTGTTGGACAGCATGTAATTTTCATTTCCATTACAATATATATATTCTTTCCATTGAGAAATAATAAGGCGCTTGTCTTGGATTATTGTTGAAATGCAAAATATAGTAGGTCTTTTTTCATTTTTTTTAATTTAAAAAAGTGCTTGATGTTGAAGAATTTGAATGATTAAACACTTAAAAACTTTCTTTTGAACTCAATATATAACTCCTCAACTTCAACTCTTTTAGAACTAAGAAGCATGTACTACTTCTTGTTGCTTAAACCAACTAAGATAGGAGTTATTTATACTTGTTACAACTTAATCACCTCCATACATTAACCTAATTACCATACAAATTATAACCACAAATCAAACCTAACAACCATACTCAACACCACAAATTCTACTTATTATATTACCACATTACCTAAAGAAGCTTACATGGGCTAGATTAGAGATCATTTGGGCTCCAAAGTTGTATAGATCAAGTTTATGATCCAACACCCCTCTTCAACTTGATCCTATGACACTACGGGAATTTCTCAATCTAACAAAAGTCTTCTTGTTTCAATGGCTTAGTAAAGATATCTACTGCTTAATCTTGTGATTTGGCATACTTTGCTTGTATATCCTTTGTTTTAATGCACTCCTTTATGAAATGGTAGTGAGTGTCCATATGTTTACTTCAATCATGGAATACAAAATTTTTAGCTAAGGCAACTGTTGACTTATTGTTGATAAAGATCTCTGTAGATTCTTCCGTGACAAACCCAACCAATAAATTTTTTAGCTAAATTGCATGACAAATACTTAATGTAGTAGCTATGTACTCAGCTTCACAAGTACAAACTGTGACAATCGGTTGCTTCTTCGGCATCCATGTGAAAGTAGTATCTCTTATAAAGAAGACAAACCAATGGTACTCTTTCGATCATTTGTATCTCCACACTAATCACTATCGCTAAATCCAACGAGTCGAAATCAATCATGCCTTTGATCTAGCGAAGGATTCTTTTTAAAACTTTAAAATGAGTGGTCTTTGGATTTTCCATGTATCAACTCACAAGTCCAACAACATAAAGGTGTCTGGTCTCACGTATGTCAAATAGCATAAGCTTCCAACCAAACTTTTAAAGAATGTTAAATTTACTGTTTTGGCTTCATCATATTTAGATAACTTAACTCCACATTCAATTGGTGTGCTTATGGGCTTGTAATCATGCATATTAAACTTCTTGAGCATTTTCTTTGTGTAGCTTTCTTAAGAAACAAATATTCCTTCTTCTTTTTGCTTAACTTCGACACCAAGATAATACACCATAAGTCTGATATCAATTATCTTAAACTCTTTGGTCATCACTCTCTTGAACTCTTCAAATAAGCTGAGGCTACTTCCAATAAAGATGAGATCATCCACATACAAACACACAATCAAAATGACTCTATCCTTTTTTTTTTTTTTGGTGTAGAAAGCATGCTCAAATGGCCATTTGGTGAAGTCATTCTCTTGAAAATATTTGTTGATTCTATTGTTCCATGCCGTTAGTGCTTGCTTTAACCCATAAAAGGCCTTCTTTAATCTCAAAACTTTGTCTTTATGCCCTTTAATCATATAACCCCAATGGTTGTTTGATGTAGACTTCTTCTTTGAGGAATCTATTGAAGAAAGCAAACTTCACATCCATTTGAAAAATCTTCTACTTCTTTTGGGCTGCTAATGAAATAATTAGTCTTATAGATTTTAGTCCAGTAGTAAGAGCCAATACCTTATCATAATCGATGCTAGCTTTTTATTTCACCTTTAGTATTTGATTTTATCTTGTACACCTATTTAACACTAATGGCTTTATGCCCTTTGGGAAGAGTGGCAAGTTCCCAAGTGTCATTCTTTGCAATGGCTTTGATTTCTTCATTCATTTTTTTTCACTTCTTATCTTGTATACCTTCTGGAAGTTCACTAGCTCACAATTAGCAAAGAGGCAAAAAAGAGTAAGATTATCAAGTTTTTTAGTTTCCTTATAGAGTTCTTGTAAATTTTTTGTATGTGCCATATCTCTTTCTTCCAAAAATAATGGTGGTGAATCTCCATGAGTGCATGTTGTTGGTGAGGTAGGTGGAGTTACGGGCTCTTGTTCCTCTTTTGCTTGTTCCTTCAATGTCTGATCTTCTTTTTCAAATGGGTAAAATTTGAAATCATTTACACTAGAGCCAAAATCCCATTCTCTTTCTTCATAAAAAATTACATCTAGGCTAATCACCATTTTTTTATTTTTTGGATTGTACAATTTATATCCTTTGGTATTATTGTCATAGCCGATGAAGATAGACCTTTTTCTTTTGACATTTAGCTTGATTCTTCACTGGTATGATACATGTACATGAGCTATACTTCTAAAAACTCTTATATAGGAGATGACTAGCTTTCTGCCACTTTGTGCTTCTTGTGGTGTCTTGTCCTATACACTTATTGTTAGAAACCTATTAGATAGATAAACTGTATATACAATAGCTTATGCCTAAAACTCCTTAAGCAATCTCTTAGTTTTAAACATGCTTGTTTCCATATTGAGGATGGTTCTATTCTTCTTTTCTATTATGCTATTTTGGCAGTGGGATTATGGAACAGTTAAAGGAAGTTGTATTTCATTTGCTTCACAAGACTCTTGGAATTCTTTGGAAGTGAATTTTTTTCCTTTGTTGAAATCTCGTGACTTTAATCTAGTGTCCACTTTCTTTCTCTATTGCAGCTTTGAACTTCTTGAAAGCTTTAAAAGCTTCTGACTTCTATTCAAAATGTACACTTAAGTTCTTCTTGAAAAATCATTTATGAAGAGAAGTAGTTATTTTTACCAAGGGAGTTTGACTTGATTGGACCGTACACATTAATATGAATAAGCTCAAGCGGGTTTTGAGCTCTTGAGTTTAATTCCTTTTTAAAGCTCTTTCTAAATTGCTTCCAAGTAAACATCCTTCACAAAGTTGATTGGGATGATTAATTGAAGGTAGGCCTTTCACCATGTTCTTTAGTAATAGTAGCTCTAGTCCTCCAGAGTTAATATACCCATATCTAAGATGCCAAATCCAAGTTGGATCCTTATAACAAGCCTTAAGATACTTTACAACATCATTTTAAACATTTAGAGGGAACATTCTATTCTTTGACTTTTTCACCTTTATAATTAGGCTTCATTTGTCATCTTTTAGAAAAAAGGCTACAATTTTTTAAGTCAACATCATAGCTTTTCTCCAAAAGTTGACCTAAATTGAGGATGTTGCTTTTTGTATTGGGCAAATAGTAAACATTTAAAATTAATTGGAGACTACCATCTTTTGCACGAAAAAGAATGTACTTTTACCCTTTATTAGTAATTTTGAATCATCTCTAAAAGCAACATTTCCATTTACTGATTCGGTTAATTCTAAGAACATGCATGATTTCTAACACTCATGTCAAGATACCATGTATTTTCTTGACTTCTACTAGTGTCATTTCATGCTAGTAAAAGTGTATCATCCTTTGTATTTTCTTGTCAACATAGTTCACTTTCTCATCAACTCTGGTACTTGAAGCTCTACATTTTGAAGTATAATGCACAAACTTTTTACAATTATAGCATTGTACTTGGGATTTATCGTACCTCGATCTTGGTTTGCTTTTTTATTAACACTAAAAAGTGTACATTTAATAAGTCTAACATTGTTAATTTTCCACTTATAGTGTTGATTAATGTGTTTATTATTCCTAAATTATCTTAACACTCCCCTAATAAATTTTTATTTTAAAATTAATTTGTAGTATATTAATTTTCATTGTTATAAATATTTCAGGAATAAAGAAGGAATTCGAACAAAAAGTGGGAACAAAGAAGAATTGTTGGAGTTATTGGAAGCCATTATGGAGAAGATGTAATTAATAAAAAAGAAAAGTATGATGTGATGGCCTGATATGTGAATATATTATATAATATATAATATAATATATTATTATAAAATATAATATAATATAATATAATTTACTATAATAATATAATAAATAAATATTAAATAAAAGAAAAAGTTGCTCATCCTCGCCTATAAAAGGCGAGGAAGTGCAACGAGCTAGGGGGGAGCCAAAAGAAGAAAAAAAGAAGAGAGGGAATCTGAGGAAATTTTTTCTGTCATTGTTTTCTTTCTTTTTTTTCTTGTGTTATCAATTCTCTTATAATATATTTAAGAAGTTTGTTAAATAAAGTGAGTGTTTTGTTTTTCAATATGAATGGCTAAATTTTCTAAGATAAGGTGAAAGGTGAAGCTCTTGAATTTAAGTTATTGATTAATTACTCTCTCAAGTGAGTTTTAAAGTTTATTTTATTTGTTGTATTTTTTCTTTCTCACCAGTTTCTTTTATGTAATGTTAATTTATAAATCTAAATCTTTTTCGATTTGTATGGTATTTTGACATAATGTCGACACTTCAATATAGTTGTGGCACATTAAGTACTTGATCCCATATTTATCACATTAATGGTTAATCAAGAATTAAATAACATAATAATAAACTGGGAAAATAAATGTAAAATACAAATATGAGATAGTGGTTTTAATTATAATTTGAAATCTGATAGTGGATCCTATAACTTTAACATATTTTTATTTTGATTTCTGTTCCCACAGTTAATTTTCTTTGTTACAACAAATTGATTATCAAATTTAAAATTTCATGTGGTTTGACTAGGACTCACCGGGTTATATTATAATTAGATACTCTTATACTTAGGAATAATAACACTTTTGAGTCGTATCAAGTTTTTGGCGCCGTTGCTAAAGAGGTTTTAAAATTTAGTGTCAATTTGATTTTTAATTTTTTAATTCTATTTTCTCAATCATTTTCTTGGTTTTCCGTTGTGTCATCCTTTCGTTTGTTTTTAATAATTCATCTTGTAAAATTTCAGTTAGCTCCCTTCTCTCTCTTGTAATTAAAAAATTAGCATAAAACTTATGAAAATTTTTATTTTGACCTTAAAAACTTTACAACTATTTCATTTTGATCCAAAAAACTTTGCAAATCAGTCCTTAAACCGAATTGGAGCTTGGATCTTTAGACTTTGCCTTATTCTTTGGACTTTTGGACTTGAAGAACTTGGACCTTTGGACTTTGTGGACATAATGGACATGGACTTGGACTTTCAAAATAACCATTAAGGCTGAATAACTGAATTTTAATAGGTTGGTAAAAAAAAGAAAAATCTCTTTCTTTATATTTCTGCAATTTACTTTTCGTATTATTCATTTGTCTGTGTATCATTTATTTTAATTTGGCACACATTTACACATTATTAGCATTGCATGCGACATTGGTCTCGTACAAACAGTGGTAGACCAATTAGAAAATCACCTTCACCACCTTTAGATATAGCTGACATTAGAGCTGATAATTTTTCAGCGCATGGAGATAATCAAGCCTTGCAAAATCTTCATGAATAGCCTAGGACACTTAGAGATTTCATACATCCTACTAGAACAGGGTCACCATCATGCATAGTTTTTCCTCCTAATGCATCTCGTTTTAATTTCAAACCTTGTATCACTTAACTTTTACTTACTTTTCATGGTTTTGAATATGAAAATCCATATTTGCATGTGAGAGAATTTGAAGAGGTTTGTAACACTTGTACTGATCAAAATTGTAGCATGAACATAATTAGATTTAAGTTTTTCCCTTTCTCATTAAAGGAAAAAGCTAAAACTTGGCTACAAAATCTTAGATTAGGATCTATTAGAATTTGGGATGGAATGCAGGCGCAATTTTTGAAAAAATTCTTTCTAGCCCACAGAACAAATTCTTTCAAAAGACAAATCACCATGTTCACACAAAGCCAGGAGAAACCCTTTACCAATGTTGGGATAGGTACAAAGAGTTACTTTAAATTTGCCCACACTACAGTTTTGAAACATGGAGGTTATTGTCTTATTTCTACGAGGGATTAACATCTTAAAGTAGACAAGTCGTTGAAATAATGTGTAATGGCGAGTTTAAAAACAAATCCTGAAGATGCGTTAGATTATCTTGACCATATAGCAAAGAATGCACAATACTGGGACACAGTTTGGTCTTATGAGTCATCGAGTAAACCCCAGTCATCTTCATCTGGTGGAGGCATATACAACTTTAGGGAAGACCATGACCTTCAAGCCAAATTTGCATCTTTAGCTAGAAAAGTTGAAGCTTTAAAGTCCAAAAAGAACAACCATGTAAAATCTGTTCAAGATATTGCATGTTTTGTTTGTGATTTGACTAACCATTCTACGTAGGACTGTCCAACCTTACCAGCTCTGAAAGAAAGTTTGCATGAACAGGTAAATGTCATTGAAAATTTCAAAAAGCCCAATCCATACTCCCAAACATGTAACTTTGGTTCGAGAAATCACCCAAATTTTAGTTGGAGAAATGACAATCTTGCACAACTTTCACAACCAGCTCCTCCACATCAGAATTTTCAAAATTTCCAGAGTTACGCACCATATGTCCCACCTCCAAGGAAAAATCTAGAAGATGCATTGCATTCATTCATTGAAAAACAAGAGGCAATCAATAATCAAACCATGCAAACCTTGACCATTTTTTAATTTTCAAACATTTTTTTTCTCTTTCTTCTTTTCTTTGTCTTAATCATCTCCTTTAAGTTTCTGCAATTAGTTCCAATTTCTTCTATTACGTTTTCTTAAAAAAAAAAATTGAGGATTTTTTTCTTTTTCTTTAAACTTTCCTAAAAAAAAAAATTTAGCATTGGATAACATGATTACTTTCAAATTTTGGTATTTGTATTATCTTTACCCTTGAGTTATGTTACACCATATTTTTTGCCTTGCATGTTGAAATGTAAATTGAGAAATTTGATAAGTGAAACTGATTAAACCATTTGAAGGAATGAACATGTCATGGTAAGTCCAAGTGAGTTTTTGAGCCTACCATCCTTGGAGAATAACCTTATTTCCCTATACAACTTCATAGTTTATTATACAGGATCTTTATGTTTTTCAAAAATAAAAAGTTTGCACAACTGCATTTGAAAGTTCATTAAACTAATGGGTTTGAAAGATTATTTAGATCCCTAAAAAATGACAGAAAGGCCATCGTTAATCCGTTTGAGCCTTTCCAGCCAACCCTATTAATATGTATCCATAGTTAACCTCTTTGAGCCTTTAAAAAAAAGACCTTTTTCTTTGGTAACCTATCATCTTGTCCCACTCCAATGTGTAGTATCACCTTATATTTTGTATTTTTCACTACCCAATTATGTTTGAAAATAGAGATAATTTTGCATTCATGAAAAAGATGCTATAAAAAATAATAAATAAATAAATAAATGAAATAATAAATAAAAAAAGAGAAAAGAAAAAGAGAACTATAATAAAATAGAATTAGGCAGATTCACTTGAAAAGCACCTTACAATCTCCAAAGTCTTTTATTTTTCAAATATATATTTTGTTTTTCTTATTATCCCTTCTTTTTTAGCCATGTCCCTATTCTACGTTACGTCCCAGTGAAAGTCCTTCTTGATTATAGGGAACTATAATCTAAAGTGGAAGCTAGTAATATAGACTAAAAGATATGGTGATGCATAAAAATAAATTAGTTTGATTCCCTTAACTTGATTTTATTTTATTTCTGAGCTGTGGGCATTATTCTTTCATATTGGTAATTGCGTGTGATTTTGTTTTACTATTCTCTCAATCTATCACTTCTTAGAGTGGCTGCTTTTTTTGGAGATATATTTTTTCTTGAGGGAGTCACTCTTAACCGTGAGGTTTTGGAATTTGACATTGACACGACTAGCCCCGAAACCCGGGGTGAATCTGCCTAATTCTATTTAATCATTCTGATGTAATCTAATTAATTAGGATTCTACCAAAAATTTGGCAGAGTCTCTCCTATATTTATCATATAACCAAATCTGCAAAATTATAAATCAAGCACTCCCAAAAGAATTTCAAATATGACTATCTTCAAACAACCAATCTTCTCAACAAAATACCAAATTATTCAATATCCAATATCAATAAAATACATATATTATCCGCAATCTCCGAAAAGTAACAAATTATACAATCCCAAAATATCTCAATAAATCAATCGATAACTCCTAACATCATAACGTGGCCATACTTCCGAAAATAACTATTGTTGCTGGTTCGACTGTTGTACCTTCAAATCTCCTTTCCCGGGGGGGGGGGGAAATATAATAAAACGGGATGAGTATAAAACTCAGTGAGCTTAATGAGTGGATAGTAGTTTTTTAACATAACTTTACTCTAAAATAATTAATCATATCAAAACACCATCTCATCAAAATATCACAAAAACTTAAATAACTTATTAAATTCAATTCATGTACTCAAATAACGATATCGCAATTATACTGCATAAATCAATGGAAATTCATAATACTTAATAACATCAATACTGAAATACCAAAAACTATCACCAAACAAGTACCCAGGAAAAATAATCTCATCATATCCGGACCTCGACGGATGGGCAATGAAGTACTATTTAGGTACAATCACGCCCTGGAGCTACACGAATAGATCGGGAAAAGCCATATCATATCACATCATATCCGGACTTCAACGGACAGGCAATAATGTACTATCTGAGTACAATCAAGGCCCGGAGCTACACGGATAGATCAGAAAATATCATCACATATTTCATCATATCTGTGCATGCATAATCTAGTCCCCAAAAGACAAAGTCGCTCGAGTACACAGCCCAAAGCCTTTGTGTGTACTTAGACGGGCCCCAAAAGCCTGTATCTCATTTGTATCATCCATATCTCAATATCCGTATCTCTGTATTCATCATACCACATACATATGTCATCTCATTTGTATCACTATATCCGAGGGGAATGGTACTGTCTAATGATTTTAAAAACAATAATTATGCTCATATTCATATATCTTTGTACATATATACATAAATATATAATCTCATATGAAATCTCATCCAAAATCTCATTCGAAAACTCATTTCCTTTTTCATTTAACATGTCTTAAATCTGCTTTTCTTTTCTTTAAAATATTATCATGCATATTCAAAATCGGTAACCAAAATAATTAATCAAACACATTTCTCGTAATAAATACCAAAACATGGATAAAATTCATTTTTATAAAATAATTAAATCGAAGCCTTTAAAACCAATCTCGTAAATATGCTTTATCATATTTTAAAAATCAGAATAAACTACAACGAAAATAGGTTTTGTATATTCCAGTCACAGTAACGTTGTTTGAACTCGGAATAAACAACGTCTACGGGTTGATTCTCAACCGCGGATCCTCGTAATTTAAGGAAATAACATAATTATTAACCATAATTGTGAATTATAACTAATATGATCGAAACGACATTCATCCGTAATAAAATATTCTCGAATTCATAAAATTACTAAAATATCCTTGACATCAAAATTCATCAAATTATCTTCAGAATCACATATTATCAAACTATCCTCAATTCCGATTACAAAGATATCCATAAGTTTTGAATTTACAAAATTACCACTGAAAAATGTAAAATTACAAAAATATCCCTAACGATGTAAATTACTAAATTACCCCCGAAATCTCTAATTACCTAATTGCCCTGATATGAAATTACCAAAATGTCCACAAATTTAAAATTTTAGAATTACCCATAAAGTTTGTGAAATTACCGAATTGTCTCTAATGGTCAACGGTGACTGAAACTCAGTCAACGGTGATGGGAAGCTCAGGTCTACTAGATCTACCATCGGTGAGTCCAATGGTGCCGGCAGTGACCTCCCACGCGCGGCGACGACGGCGAATTGAGCTCCCCAAAACCGTGAGCTTTCTAGCGGTCGATCTACGGCAATCCAGCCGTTTTCAAGTGATGGGGTTGGTCGGAAAATGATAAGGGGAAGCTGAAGAACAAGATCCAAGTGGTGGATCGGCCTAATTCTGGCTAGATCAGCGGCGGGGAGAAACAGGTTTGGCCACGACTTTTCAAGCTTGATCGCCGGCGTTCTAGTCGGTTTCCGATGATGAGGACGACAGGAATACAACCGGCAGCTCACAAGCTTCAGATTTGTACCAAGATCGGCCGGTATGGTGGCCGGAATTACGAGTTCGACCGGGTTGGGCTTGCGGATCCGAGTCGCGGATCTGGGTTTGCCGCAACTTCTTCTCTCTCTCTCTCTCTGTCTCTATCTCTTTTTTTCTATTTTAGGAAAGAAAAAAATGCTTCTCTCTCTACTCTTTCCTTAAATAGAAACCCTTTTTTTTTTAATCCAAGTCCATATGTTATAGACATACCATTCTTAAAAGTGGCTTGATTAATGTAGCTCTGATAATGGATCATTTTACGTGATTTTACTTAACTAATTTATATAAGTTTGATTTTTTTTAGGCCGAAGATAATGTTTATACTTTTATTTATTTGTTTCATTAATCCAATGAAAGAAATAAACTCAATTTAAAAAAAAAAAGATTTTCAATTTGGGTTTTAAATTTTGCTAAGTCTTTATTACTTAAATTGCTAAGGTCTAGCAATAAGCTGGTTAGGGAGTGTGATTAATACTAAAAAGTGTATATTTAATAAGTCTAACATTGTCAGTTTTCCATTTATAGTGTTGATTAATGCAATTATTATTCCTAAATTATCTTAACACTCCTCTAATAAATTGTTATGTTAAAGTTAATTTGTAGTATATTAATTTTCATTGTTACAAATATTTTAGGAATAAAGAAGGAATTGGAACTGAAAGCGGGAACAGAAAAGAATTACTAGAGTCATTGGGAGCCATTATGGAGAAGATGTAATTAATAAAAAAATAAATATAATTAAGAAAAAGAAAAGTATGATGTGATGGCTTGATATGTGAATATATTATATAATATATAATATAATATTAAAAATATAATAAATATAATATAATGTAATATAATAATATAATAAATAAATATTAAATAAAAGAAAAAGTTGCTCATGCTCGCCTATAAAAGGCGAGGAAGTGCAACAAGCCATGGGGGAGCCAAAAGAGAAAAAAGAGAAGAGAAGGAATCTGAGGAAATTTTTTCTGTCATTGTTTTCTTTCTTTTTTTTCTTGTGTTATCAATTTTCTTGTAATATATTTCAAAAGTTCGTTAAATAAAGTGAGTGTTTTATTTTTCAATATAAGTGGCTAAATTTTCTAAGCTAAGTGAAAGGTGAAACTCTTGGATTCAAGTTATTGATTAATTACTCTCTCAAGTGAATTTTAAAGTTTATTTATTTATTGTATTTTTTCTTTCTCACCAGTTTCTTTTACTTCATGTTAATTTATAAATCTGAATCTTTTCCGATTTGTATGGTATTTTGACATAATGTCGACACTTCAATATAGTTGTGGTACATTAAGTACTTTATCCCATATTTATCACATTAATGGTTAATCAAGAATTAAATGACATAATAATTAACTGGTAGAATAAATATAAAATACAAATATGAGAGAGTGGTTTTAATTATAATTTGAAATCTAAGAGTGGATTCTATAACCTTAGCATATTTTTATTTTGATTTTTGTTCCTACAGTTAATTTTCTTTGTTACAAAAAATTGATTATCAGATTTAATATTCCCTGTGGTTCGACCCCGGACACACCGGATTATATTATAGCTAGAAACCCTTATACTTGGGAGTAATAACACTTTTAAGTCGTGTCACTTTTTCTCATCCTCTGGTTGAGCTTTCTCCTCTTTAAATGTTAGTCTGTACAAAGAAGAAAGAAAGTCGGGGCTTAGCCTTATATGACTTTGATGAAAGAAAGCATAGTGTTCTCTGTCATTTAATACAATAACTAACCTAAAGCGAGGTCGAAGTACCGCGAGGAGTCTTTGGAGTTGAAGCTCTTTCCCCGAGCCACTACACTATACATTCAAATCTATTGCTAGAAGGGATGACGACCCAGTACCATGAAGCCTTCTCCACGACTGCAAGCTCCATTTTGTCCTAGGCCTCTGTTTCTACCTTGAGATCATTATCCTTTCTTATTGCCTTTGCTTGTTGTATTCTCCTTAATTTGCATCTTGAGGAGGTATTCATCAATCCTTTATTTTTTCTTGTGCTTCTCTTCATAGGCTTGTAGTGATCCTTGAAGTTGTTCGATTGTCATGGCCTCTAAGTCTTTATTCCTTCAATCGTCATAAGGATGTGCTCAAATCTTGAGTGAAGTATTTTTTTAATGATCCTTACATCTTTTAACTTCTCACTATTTCTTTTTAGTTGATTTGAAACGGCCATAAATCTTGAAAAATAATAAAAAATACACTTGGCTTCTTTCACGTGCAACGATTTAAACTCACCTCTTAGAGTTTGGAGACACATATTTTCACTTTCTCTTCTCTTTTTATAAGATGTTTAAAGCTTCTCCTATGCTTCCTTTGCTAAAGTTGCACTCAAAATCTTCTTAAATCCACATCATCCAATGCTTGATAGATAAGGAAGAGAGCATTTTTGTCTCTCTTTCTTGAATTCTTTAAATTATCCTTTTATCACTAAGTCAAAGAAGCTTCATGTTCTGGCTTGTTGTAGCAATTTCCAATGGCTTCCTAAACATCATGAGCTCTAAAAAAGGCTTTTATTTCAATACTCCAATTGTTGCAGTTGCTTCCTTTTAGTGATGGAACTTGAAATGACGTCGTGCCACTACGTGCCATAACTCTTTATAGAGTTAAATTTAAAAAATTCTAATTGTATTGATGGATACAAAACATGAAAAAAAACCTAAGGACAAACTCAGACCGATATTTCAAATTTCGATCAATGGTTAACGATCAATGAATTGGTTTAGATAAGTTTACTTGACTTAACTTCGACTTAGTTTACCTTGGTTTAGTTTGATTCAATTCAATGTGGTTCACCTTGGTTCAATTTGGCTCAACTTGGTGAGTCGACTCAGTTTCAGGGTGAAAACTTTCGGCAGCAAGTGCGAGCACATCTATACTCTAGTAAGGCTCATTCTGTGGCCTTATACTCCTCTCATTGAGCTCTTTGATTTGATATACCATATTGCTATATGGAACATTGATTTCTTGCTCTGATACCAATTTATAGAGATTTTGAATGATAAAACACCAAAAACACTCTTTTTGTTCTTACGAATTCAATAAAACTCCTCAATTACAACTCTTTTACAACTAAAAAACTTTCATTACTTCTTGTTAGTTAAACCAGCTGAGAGAGGATGTATTTATACTTGTTACAACTTAATCACATCCATACATTAACCTAACTACCACATAAATCATAACTACATATCAAACCTAATAACCTTGTTCAACACCACAAGTTCTACTTACCACATTACCACATTTAACACCACAAATCTTAACTACCTAAAGAAGATAGATCAAAGATCATTTGGACTTCAAAGTTGTATAGATCAAGTTTACGATCCAACACTCGGTAAATTTTTTAAAATCAATTTGTTGGGATTTGTCCAATAAACTCTATTTTTAAAATATCTCCAACAACTATATCAAATATAAACTTCTTGATTTTTTCTTTTTTAGGTATGATGATATTGTTATAGTTATTAGTTCAAACCATTTTGAAGGCCTAATTTCATAATTTCCTTCGAATTCTACGTTATTGAATATTTCATAAAAATAAGTTCTCAAGGTCAATAACATTCTTTTCTTTTATTATTGAAAACACATGGAATATTTTTTATCTCCAAAGGAACTTATTATCTAGAGGGCTTCCCGTCTTTTGGTTGCACTTTGATAGGCTATCCATTCTTGAATTGGCAAATAATAGCATCTCAAGAAAAATATCAAACTCGATCGACTACCTACAAAATATCCAATCACTGAGTTTACACAACAATGGGTTAACTGGGAATTGCCTTCATCTTTAAAGAATTGCTCACAATTGAGGGTTTTGGATCTTCGGAAGAATGCATTGTTCGGTGATACAGAAAACATGGATAAGGGGGAAGTCTTCAACATTTGAATGATCTTAGCTTGAAATCTAAAAATTTTCATGAAAATATACCTTTTCAGTTATGTCATCTAGCATTGATTCAAGTCTTGGATCTTTCTTTAAACAATATATTAGGAAGCTACCAAAATGATTAAATAATTTTTTAACAATGACCCAAGAAAGAAGTTCCGATCCCATCATTCGGCTGGCCAATTACATCTAGACTCTGTCGATACTTCTATAGCTATTTCGACTATTTACGATTGACATGGAAATGAACTGAACTCGACTACAAAATTACTTTGGGATTCGTAAAATGCCTTGACCTTTCCTGTACGAAATTATGTGGAACAATTCCTGAAGAAATTATGGATCTTGTGGGGTTGATTTTCTTAAACCTTTCAAGAAACATTTAACTGGACCAATCCCTCTAAACATTGTTGAGTTTGAATTCCTTGATTTGTTTAAAAACCAGTTTCAGGAAGCATTCTTTCTAGCCTTTCTCACTTAAGTGATTTTGGTGTCTTGGATTTGTTGTGCAATAACTTGTCCCATTAGGTGCTCAGCTCCAGAGTTTCAATTCTTCAGTGTGTGCTGGAAATCTTGAACTTTTTGGGCTTTCACTTCCAAATAAGTGTTCGGATGAACAATGAACTCCAAGTCCAAGTAGAGATGATGATGCAACACTCTAGAAGATGAGGATGATGAGTTTATAACTCTCAAACTCTTGGTTTCTTTGTTGGATTCTGGGGAATCTGAGGACATTTAATGTTGAATAGTTCGTCAAGATTCCAAGATTTTACATTGAGGTAACTCAAACAGTTTATTTAAAATTGAAGACAATTAGACCAAGAAGTTTTAATTTGAAATTATGATACCTTTGCTCATCCTTAATGGCATCAACATGGCACTAAAATCAGCGAATCAATGTTTGCTTATTTCCAGTAAGAAAGGTCTTCATAAATTCACACACAAGCACATACAATTCCTTAGCTATAAGCAAAGTAAAGTTTTACTTTTCAATCATCCAATTCTATTTAATATGAAAAATCACTAAAATATTTTCTCCTCGTTAGCATGTGCATATATGCATTTTCCAATAGTTGCAAAGTGAAACGTGAAAATCGTGTATATTACATCTTTGCGTTCTTAGTTTTGATATATAGAATGAAGATTCAAAGTGTAAGTTTTTAGATAATAATTTAGTGGCAAAAAGGAAAATTTTCAAGCTTAAAGATAATTAGATTACTCTTCATGAAATCATAGGTGCGGGTTAGCTCGTTATTGGCCTTGTACCAGAGATGCATGACAATTGAAGCATGAGAGTAATTATTGTTAGGCTCGTTACACGGGTCAATGGGTGTAATCCTACAGTCAATGTATGCTTTGTTGTAGTAGAATTGTATGCATGCATTTGGCGGTTCATCTCTAGTTGAAGGTTTCGGGACGAACCATGTTATTTATTAGATACTGACATGACCCGCCTCGAACTCCCAGGGCAAATCAACCTGGTTTTTAATAAATCGATCGGAAACAATCTAATCAATGAGTATTCTGCTGAAAATTTGGCAGAGTCTCGCTTAAAATTATTACATAACCAAATCTGTAAAATTATAAATCAAGCACTTCCAAAAGAATTTCAAATACAACAAACTTCGTCAATCAATCTCCTCAACAAAATACCAAATTATTCAATATCCAATATCAAAGGAAATACAAATGTTATCCACAATCCATGAAATGTAATAAATTATACAATTAGAAAATATCTCAATAAAACATCTATGATTTCTAACTCTATCACGTGGCCATAACCTCCAAATAATTATCATTGCTGGGTCGATTGTTGTACTTGCGATTCTCCTGTGAGGGGGAAAAATATAATAAAATGGGATGAGTATAAAACTCAGTGAACTCAGTGATTGGATAGTAGTTTTTTAACATAATTTACTCTAAAATAATTATATCATATCGAAACACGATTTTATCAAAATATCAAAAGAACTTAAATAACTTATTAAATTCAAATCATGTACTTAAATAACAATATCACAATAGACTGCATAAAACCAATGAAATCATAATACTTATTCATCAATACTGAATACAGAAAATTATCACCAAACAAGTACCCAGGGGAAATAATCTCATCGTATCCGGACCGCGACGAATGGGCAATGACGTACTATCTGGGTACAATCACACCCCATAGCCACACGGATAGACAGAGAAGTACCATCTAATATCTCATCATATCCGGACCTCGACGGACGGGCAATGACGTACTATCTGGGTATAATCACGCTCCGTAGCTACACGGATAGACAGAGAAGTACCGTCTCATATCTCATGATATTTGGACCTCAACGGATGGGCAATGACGTACTATCTGCGTACTGGCAGGCCCCAGAGCTACACGAATAGATAAAAAAATATCATGTCATGTCTCATCATATCTGTGCATGCATAATCTGGTCCTCAAAAGATAAAGTTGCCCGAGTACAAGGCCCAAAGCCTCCGTGTGTACTCAGACGAGCCCCAAAAGCTTGTATCTCATCTGTACCATATGCATCATCTGTATCTCAATATCAATATCTCTGTATTCATCATACCACGTGCATATGCCATTTCATTTGTATCACTGTATCTGAAGGGGAAGAGTACTGTCTAATGATTTTAAAAACAATCATTAAACTTATATTCATACACCTTTCTACACATATACATAAACATATAATCTCATCCAAAATCTCATTTCCTTTTTCATTTAACATGCCGTAAATCTACTTTTCTTTTCTTTAAAATATTATCATGCATATTCAAAATCGATAATCAAAATCATTAATCAAACACATTTCTCGTAATAATTACCAAAACACAGATAAAATTCATTTTACAAAATCATTAAATCGAAGTCTTTAAAATCAATCTCGTAAACAGGCTTTACCATATTTTAAAATCATAATAAACTACAACGGAAATATGTTTTGTATATTTCACTCACTGTGAAGATGTCCGAACTCGGTATCGACAACATCCGCAGGTTGATTCTAGTTCACGGATCCTCCTAATTTAAGGAAATAACTGAATTATAACCAATATGCTTGAAACGACATTTATCCGCAATAAAATATTCTTGAATTCGTAAAACTACCAAAATGCCCTCGACATCAAAATTTATCAAATTATCGTTAGAATCACATATTATCAAACTATTCTCAATTTCAATTACAAAGATATCCACAAGTTTTGAATTTACAAAATTACCCCTAGAAAAATACAAAATTACCAAAATGACCTTAACGGCGTAAATTACTAAATTACCCCCAAAATCTCAAATTACCTAACTTCCCTAATATGAAATTATCAAAATTTCCATCAATTTTAAAATTACAGAACTACCCCTAAAGTTTATGAAATTATTGAATTTCCCCTAACGGTTAACAGTGATCGAAACTCAGTCAACAGTGACGAGAAGCTCAGGTTACTAGTTTTGACCCCGTGAGTCCAATGGTGTCGGCGGTGACCTCCCACGTGCGGCAACGATGGCGGATTGAGCTCCTCAAAACCGTGAGCTTTCCAGCGGTCGATCAACAGCAATTCGGCCATTTCAGGTGACGGGGTTGGTTAGAAAATGATGAGGGGGAGCTAAGGAACAAGATCCAAGTGGTGGCACTACCTAATTCTGGCTAGATCAACAATGGTGATAATAGGTGGAGCCGCGACTTTTCAAGTTGCAATCGCCGGCGTTCTGGTAGGTTTCTGGCGGCTATGACGGCAGGGATGCATTGGCTGGCTCTTAAGCTTCAGATCGGTACCAAGATTGGCCAGTTGGGTGGCTAGAAACTCGAGATCTGGCCGAGTCGGGTGCACAAATCCGGGTCGGTCAAACCGGGTCAACAGGTCTCTCTCTCTCTCTCTCTCTTCTTTCTATTTTTGGAAAGCAAATGTAATGCTTCTCTCTCTTTTCTTTCCTTATATAGTAATCGACACCTTTCCTTTTTTTTTTTTTGGGTAAGCTTAATACAAATTAAGCTAATACCGGATCCGAGTGCCGAAATAAAATCTGATTACACAGCCGTTGAATCGCGTCCGAATTGTCTCAATTTAATGTCACGACAAAAATTTAAATTATTCGAGCGCGATTAATTTTAATAATTACGTCCAATTACCCACAACGATTTGTAACAATCCAACGATTTTAAAAATTAGCGACAAAATTAAAAAAATAACATCACACTCAATTAAATAAATTTCAGTGCATATGTTACAGATAGAAATGAGCACACGAAGCCTTGCTGTCTACTTTCAGCTTATCTGTTGCTTGCTCACCGGAAAAGGTATAAAGATTTGATGCATTATATCGAAAAGAGAACTTGAAAAGTTAATAACTGAACCTGTTATGCTCCCAGTTTTGGATTATATGAGGCCTTATAGGCTCACTCACTCTGACAATCACGAATTGCCTAACTTGTCCATCATAAATTTTTCAACACTTTCAAGAAATTTAATAGAGAATCAACGAACTTGATTTCTTGACATAGAGTCAGATTCTTAAAATGTCAAAATTCTGTATAAATTGGGCAGTAATGCTAAGACTGTCAGAACCATCCCCGTTCGCCTTCATTTGCTGGTGGTATTGCCCCTGCAGAGAATTACAAATGTTACAAGTTATTCGAGGCCCCTAAAAATTTCAAGCTCAAAATTTGGCATCAACAATCATTGCATAAATTTTGTATATATAACTGGAATTTTGTGTTGTTATAAATTAACTAACCTGTGGTCATGGTTAAGTGGAGAAGGCCAGCATATGATGAGAAGCAACAGAACAAAAGCTGAGAGCTGTTTTGCCATTGCTAATTTGTTGCGCTTGACTAACAAGAGAACCAAGCCAGCTTAGCAGTTGAGAGTTTCTATGTTACTGCTATTCAAATGAAGAAAATTTGATTTCAATGAAAGAGACTGCAAAACTTGCAATGCATTTAATACCAAAAATTGAACCCACTACAAGTTTATTTCTCATTTTTCTTTCCAAGTGAAGAATTTCAGGAGTGAATAGATTAATATGAATGGAATTAATTTTATTTCTGGGAACTATTTTTTTGTGGAAAAGATGAAAATTATTCTATATTTCCTTTTCATGCGTTAATTGTCTAATTTGAGATTATTTTTACCTATGTCAAGTGTGAGCAAGAATAAATATAAAATATATATTTCTATAAAAAAAATTAAGAAAATAATAAAAAGTATAAGAAAAATATCTTATTATTAATTCTTTATTTACATCAAAACATATATTTTTTTTAGTAAAACTTTTTTTTTTAATTTCCATTGATAATATTTTTCAATCTATAGTAAATATGAATAAAATGTATTTAAAAATAAAGGTAATAGTGTAAAACTATGTTGCCAGCAGGATTATTAGTTAATATAAAAATATTAAGAAGGTAAGTGGTATATATTGATCTCAGTAGGATAAAATTGACAATCTCCCTATTTAAAGAACTATATATTGATTTTTAAGGTGTTATGTTGACTCTAAAAAACCAAGAATAAGTTTCATACATACACACACATACACACATAAAATCCATTAAATTTCCTTCTTAGTATCACATTAATTCGTAAGTAACTGTATAACTTAATAATTACCTCTTATTCATTTTTTTTATTTCAAAAAAATTTTCATTCCACTGAAAGAATGAAATCTTTAAAGTTTAATAATATTTTTTACATGAATGGAGCTTCATTGCGGAGGAATATTGTTGAATGGAGCTTCGTTGCGGAGGAATATTTTTTATATGTTTGTATCATTGCGAAATATAGACGCGTGTAACACGTCTACTCCACAAGCCATGCAAAATCATATATATATTTATGCAATTTCCTATTCTAGTTCCCTGTACACAGAAGGATTCCTAGTGAGGTTTCCTAATCTATATTGGTGGCATTCCTTGACGAACAGGAAACCCAAGTTCATGAGGAACTGAGATTTCCTATTTATTTTACTTCTATAAATACATAGCAGTAGCAAGAGATAGATTGCTTGTAGAAAATAAAATATTAGTTTCTGTCTTTAAACTCCCGAAACAAATCCATGAAGAGAATCCTTTTGACTGCGCTTTTTACTTTGTTGCTTTCTTCATCTTCTTCATTCGCTCAAACAACTCAAACATGTACTAGTTACCGTTTCACCACCCACAACAACAAATACGGCGCATGCGTTGATTTGCAAGCTTTAAATTCGTTTCTCCACTGGAGCTATGACGAAGCGACCGGCTCTGTTGACTTGGCCTATCGTCATGTAGGCATGCAACCAACCAGATGGGTTGCGTGGGCTATAAACCCTACCGGTAAAGGCATGGTCGGCTCTCAATCTCTTGTAGCCTACCGTAACCCTAACGGAATCTTGAAGGCATACACATCGCCGGTGATGAGTTACGGCACCAAGTTACAAGAGGGAAACTTGAGCTTCCATGTTCCCATGATTTCGGCGGACTTTTCCAATAACGAGATGATAATATATGCGACAATAGTGCTTCCAAAGAACATGACCACAGTGAGCCACGTGTGGCAAGAAGGTCCTGTGCGTGGTGACAATCACCTTGGCATGCATGCTCTAGAAGGCGACAATGTCAAATCAATGGGTACGTTGGATCTTCTTTCTGGGAAAGTTACGACTACCAAAGGAGCAACCTCGAGTACTCTTCATTTCAAGCAGGTTCATGGAATCATTAACGCGGTTAGTTGGGGCTTCTTGATGCCAGTGGGCGCTATTACTGCCAGGTACATGAAGGTCTTTCAATCAGCTGATCCTGCTTGGTTTTATGCTCACATCATATGCCAATCCTCGGCTTACTTACTTGGTATTGCCGGAGCGGGGACAGGAATTTATCTTGGCAACAAATCTCATAGCATTCAATATTCTACTCACAGGATTATTGGGATACTACTTCTCGTTCTTGGCTTCATTCAGGTTCTTGCGTTGAAACTGAGACCAAAGAAGGAGCACAAGTACAGAATCTGGTGGAACTTTTACCACCATTCTGTTGGATACGCTACCATCATATTAAGCATCTTCAACATCCTTGAGGGTTTTAATATTTTGAACCCTTTGAAGATTTGGCGCTTGGTGTATGTTTGTATTCTTATTGCCTTGGGAGCCATTGCCGTTATTTTGGAAGTAGTAACTTGCGTCATTGCTATAAGGCGGCGGAGAAAGATTGAGAATCCGGAAACCAATGTCACTGCAGCAGCATGAAGCTTTAGCGTAGCAGTAGATTAAGATTTACTGATTTTTTCTGCAATTTTTTTTAAATTTTCCCACATCAATTACCGAAATAAAAGCGTTATTCAATTTTTTTAGTACAAATTAATTTGGGCATCATTGCATGTAACATTAGCTAGTATATTATGACTAGCATACATGTGTGATTTTTTTTAAGTGTCGGGAAATCAATTAGAAAGAGGCACATTAGATTATACCGTTTGTTTAATTGTTTTCTCCCCGGAAATTAGTCTTAGCTAATTACATGAATGTTCACTTTAACTGATACTAGCTCTATTTATACGAGAAATTTTTTTAAGGAGATCGATCTTTTTCAATGGAAGCTATTGTATGAGTTTAATTAGATGTTTAAATGTCCTTAAAATGCGTAATTGTGGAGATTAATTTCTAAATCAAAATTAAGAATTTAACTACTAAAAACACATGTTATTGTATAATCAAAATAGTAGGTACAATATATTTTTCTTTCATTTTTTTACAACTAATCAAATACAAATCTCCATGATAAGTCAGCTCTTACATCTTGCTCTTGTTTTCTTTTAACTTCTTTATGCTTTTCAATTTTTTTTATTCCCATGTTTCAACGGCGGCAATTAACATCCTGTGCTGTTTATATTATTCTCAAGTCAAATTGCATTTTGCAATGTTTGGACTGATTAATTGAGAAACATTTACCACAACCATATTACCCAACTTGCTCCTGAAATTTCTTTTGACCTTAACCACCACTCTTCTTTGATCCTTGTTGCTTCCAGTGGCGAAGCCACAGAAAGTCCAACGTGGACAGCTACCTCTCTGGATCTTTTTTTTTTTTTTAAATTCATTTTTTAATCTACTCATTTTTTGTATAATACAAATAAAATTAGTGATTTGTCACTTTGGCTTTGAGTAAAACACAAAAACAGATGTACAAAAGTACATTTTCATCACCAATACACACTGTACCTTAGTTAAGAAGGTAGCTTGCGTCTCGTTTCTACATGGAGTGCAGATCTATCAAAGAAGAATCTTTTGTTGGATAAGACCACTATGTATGCAAAGGTACTCGTATTAATACTACTCAGATATTTTTTTTCACGTGATTTCAAAATTATTTTTTATATGTATTTTTGCTTTAGTGATTTTGAAAAAGGAAAAATAACAAATTATACACTACAAGAAAAATAGTCTTCAATAACATGAAAATAGTGCTACTAAGTACTTACAATGAGACTTGCTAATTGTGTCATTGACTTGGTAGTCAAAATTTATTGACAATAATTTGTGGTGTCACGATTGTAGTGTTAGCGATTATAGCTATTATTATAGTTTCATGATAACTACGACACTATAGCATTAGAATTGCAGTACTACTACTAGAAAAATTATCTTTTGCAACACTTATCTTGTGACACTTCATTAAAAAGTATTAGTAGTTACATGTGTTTGGGCCATTTTTTCTATGACACTAAGGTATTGCTAGTTAAAAACATAAAATTTTGATTTTGCATCAACTATCAATCAATATTGAAGACCTCTAAGCCATAACTTTTTAATTTTAAACACTAAACCATTGGGCCAAGAGTTGCATCCTAAATTTTCTAATTAATAAGTAAGCAAATATTAAAACTTAAAGTAAATTACTGGGAAACCATTGATACTCTGTTGTTGTAATGGATGGTGCATATAAAATCTAAAATCTAAAAATTTTTTATAAGTAAAAAAATCTATCCCATGGCTGCCGAAGCTCTCTTCTTTCTCTCTCTCTCTCTCTCTCTCTCTCTCTATTGAACAATGATCTACCTTGAAAGCTGCCATCCTTAAGCTAAAATACCCCTAAAAGAACTCAGAAAGTGTTGTGAAGAATTGGGCAAAGTTATGGTTCGCAAGTCTAAATCAGTGTAGTGGCCACCCTTTATCTTGTTTTCTATTCTCATTGTTTAAGTGCTTCTGTTATTGGTTGATGCTTATTAAGTGCGAGTGAGACCTTGAACTTGTTTGGAAATCTAGGGATTTTGTTGCTTATAAGCTAATTTAATATTTAATAAAATAAATAAAAGGCTATTGCATTATAGGTCGAATTGAATTTATTTAATTAAAAGAATGATTACAATCAATAATTATGGATTTAGGTTAAATGCAATTTGTTAATTAAAAGAACAATGGCATTCTGCAATCATGGGTTTAGTATATACTATATATTTCGTTTAATGGTGTGTATGGAAACCCAAAACCTAAAATTTTCTTAAGTAAAACCCTCAACTCTCCTTATGACATATAAGCCCATCACTCTCTCTCTTTCTCTTTCTAGCTAACAACCTGAGACTGGTTGTGAAACCGCTATCACAAATAGTTCAAAGTTCATTAGTTAGCCATTCAAAAAGATGCAATATTTACGGTGTCGAAACCTAGAAGACATTGTGAGGAAAGTGCAATATTGTTTGGACAAATTCAGGGTTTAAAAATCAAATTAGCTTCTTAATAGTTCTTTACCTTGCTCTCCATTCCTATTTTTTTAAGTGTTTATGAGTTAATTGATTAATGTAATTACTAAGTATGATTCAGACTTTGTAGTTCTTTGGAAATCTAGGGTTTTTTGCTTATTAAAGTGAATCACTTTATTAATCTAGCGTTTTAAGTGAATGATTTTGTTAATTTAGGCTAGAGGTGCTTAATAACAATCTTGTCTTCATTTAGGCTAGTGAAACCTTTTTCTTTGTTGGGCGGTTTATAAATCACTGAGGTTATGGTAATGACATTGGTGAATTTGTGATTTTAGTTTGTGAATCACCTCATCTTTTAGTTATATATCTATGCCTTCAAGTGCTTAAGTTTACACTTTTGGATATTTCGAATGTGAACAGCAGGGTTATTGTTTGCTTTTATGCCTAATTTTGCTTTTAACATGGGGATTGATTATATTTGAGTTGCTGGAAACATGATTTATGAGGTGAAAAGGTTATTAATATTTTATGAAATTCTACTGAAAATTTGAGGATTGATAGACTATTGTTATAGACTTGGTTATCTCAAAACTTGATTAGATGACTTTTAATTGATTTGAAACTTTGAGAAACTAAAGTTAAATGCGAACATTTGAGTTCTAGACATTTTGGAATGAATTGAGTTTATGTTTGATTTTCAATGGATTTTTAAATATGGTTGGTTGCTGTCCAACTTTATTAGAAATTACCTATGTACCATGTTTATATTGCAAATGAATAGTCTAACAGGGTTAGAATAAGCTGAAATTTAGAAAAACTAACTTTTATATGTATACTTCAAATCTTGAAATTTTCATTTTGATTGAACTTGCAGTTTTTTTCCAATGATTTTTCGAAATTTTTTTGCCTCTACAGCAACTTCTCTTGACAGAACTTTTCATTAATTTTTGATCCTATCAAAACTAGCCTAATGATATTAGAATGACCTCAAATTTTAATATGTTGTTGACCTATATGTCTACTTAAAATAGGGAAAGTATCATTCTGAGATATTTAGAGTTTTAAATTTAATAAATATTCAAATACTTGCTATTGCTATTATAGTTTCATATGCAGTTTTGACTTATCTAGTTTTATCATGTAAGAACCTAATGTAGAGTCATCCAAATGACTTGAAATTTTTATATATGGCACATTGACATGTCTAGTTTTATAAGTTCCATAACATTCTGAATAGTATTGAAGTAAAGAAAATCTTAAATTCAATTTGTCAATGTTTCCTATTAGATTTGATTAGCGATAAATCTACTAACTTGCAATACTTTAAAAAAAAAAAGTGTTAATATTGTTGCTTACAGTGGTAGAATAAAGTACCAAAGGCATAAATCTTTTTTCATTATATTTGGGGCTACTCTTAAAGGTTAGTCTTTTTTTTTCCCTTTTTTATTGAACTGATTTAACTTAATTATTAGCCCGATTATTGATTTCTGCAGTTTGCAATTGATTTGAGTTTTGCATCCTTATTTTGTGTCAGTTTAAATTTTACATCCTAGTTTAAGACTTTTAAGGTTTTCAAGAAATTATTTTGGATGATGAGCACATGAGTAATAGCATGGAAATTAATTTATTGTATCAAATATCTATTGAATGTAGTGTAGTAATTTTAAGAACTATAGAATATTCCATGAATATTCTAGTAAAAGATTATGTTATATACTCATGTCTTAATATATAATAATTATATTTTAAAGTTTGTTTTCTTTTCTCCCTTTCTAGGTTTATGAAAAATGTTGAAAGTGATTTTGGGTGATGATGTCAATCAAGTTAAAGCAATATTAGTTGTAAGTGGAGATATATAATGATTATATTTTTATTCTATATTTATTTTTCTATCTTCTTAAAGTTTTATATTCAGGCAAAACTACTGAATGCTTAATTACAATTTAGGGTGATATTCTTAAAATGGTTCACGTAATTAGATTTAAGTAGTATAATAAATCGCATATTCATTTTATAAAGGCTTAACTGAGTTTGCAACTATTATTTTTTTTAGTAAAAATGATTTTTAAACAAACTCTCAAATTATTGAAATATTTGATGTCCAAAGTTCATTATACTTAATATAAATATGGAGATTCACAGTTACTCAAACACAAAAAAGCAGGCTCAATTTAAGGAAACTACAGTTGGAGAGCTTATTTTTTGCCTTGTTAAATAGGCTTTTGGAATGAATAAATTGAGGAAATGAGTAGTGATTTATTTATAATAGAGCATCTCTAATAGCGTTTAACTATGCACTAAAATTATTTGATATATGTAGATAGAGTAGCATGCTTGTGTTGAAAATAGATATTAAACTGAAAACTTCTTATCTGCTATACTTTGCTATATATATAAACTTTACCAAAAGAGAATAAATTCACAAGATTCCTTTTTTCTTATTTATAACTATAGTTGAATAAACTGTATATCTTAGGTATTTTTAATGAAATAAACTACAACTTTCTTATTCATTAATTTTCCTTTGAAATAACTGAGTTTATTTGTAAATAGCTTATAAGTATCTTTTCTTTACAACAAAGTAGTTTATTTCTGTTTATCATTGTTTATCTAATGGTTTGGAATTGGCAACCAATTTTTTTTTCCTTTTTCCATGTATTCATATGCAGATTTGATTAATGTGTTTGAAGTGTTTCTTCCTCAAGTTCACTTGTATCCTAACCTATACAGTCTATTGAATGGAGAAGCCGTTAGTGTGATAACACAATTACACTACTTATGGTCAAATAGTGAAAGGCAATCATCCTTTTCAATTTAGAATTTGGATATATTAAATTTAACCACAATTAGTAGGCATTTGATTGGATGGTAGAAATGTGTATGTATTTTGTTGGGAAAGAAACCATACACAAAATAGCTACAAATTAAGTGAAAACAAATTCTTTCTCTCTTCATGTGACTAAAATAAGATGTGTACAAAAAATACATTGGTAGAAAATAAATTAAAACAATCCAAAGCAATAAAACACATGCACCTTGATTTATTTAATCTAGTGTATTATGTATTTTAATTTCGACATTAGTTTTAAAATTGTTGGATTTGTTACAAATTGTTGCTGGTAAATTAGACGCGATTTATTCAATTGATCATGCTTAAATAATTGATCATGATTCAATGGGCGCGTAATTGGATTTTATTTCGACACTCGAGTATAGTATTAGCTTAATTTGTATTGAGCTTAGAAAAAGAAGAAAAAAGGTATCGATTTCTACTTATGGAAAAGGTGAGAGAGAGGCAATTCATTTTTCCAAAAATATAAAGGAAAGAGAAAGAGAGGGATAGAAAGAAGCAGTTGACCCGTTTGATGCGACCCGCGAACCTGACCCAGCCATATCTTTTGATTCTGGTCACCTCATCGACCAAGCAAGGTACCGATTTGAAGCTTGTGAGCTGCCAGTCATACCCCAGCATCATCGTCATAAAAAACTAACCAGAACGCCGACGATCAAGCTCGAAAAAGCTGCGGCCAAATGCATTTCACCTCGCTGTGATTTTGCCAGAATTATGTTGTGCTACTCCTTAGGATTTGTTCCTCAGCTCACCCTCATCATTTTCTGACCAACCCCATCACCTGAAACAACCGAATTGTCGCCGAACGATTGCTAGAAAACTCCTGGCTTTGGGAGCTTGATTTGCCGTTGTCGTCACGCATGGAAAGTTACCGTTAGTACCATTGGACTCACCAAGGTTAGAACTATCAGACCTGAGCTTCCCATCACCGATTTGACTCGAGTCCTTTGTTGATAGGTAGGGACAATTTGGTAATTTCACAAACATAGGGGTAATTTTGTAATTTTGAAATTAATGGATATTTTAGTATTTCCAGATTAAGACAGTTAGGCAATTTGAGATTTTGGGAGTAATTCGATAATTTACGTTGATAGGGGCATTTTGGTAATTTTACATTTTCAGTGGTAATTTCGCAAATTCAGAACTCTTGGTTTTTTTTGCAATATGAATTGAGGGTAGTTTGATAATCTAGGATTTTGAGGATAATTTGGTAAATTTTGATATCAAGGGCATTTTGATAATTTTATAGATTTAGGAATATTTTATTGCAGATAAATGTCGTTTCAAGCATATTAGTTATAATTCGTAATTACATATAGTAATTATATTATTTCCTTAAATTAGGAGGATTCGTGAACAAGAATCAATCCGCGGACATTGTCGATACCGAGTTTGGACATCGCCAATGTAAGTTGAATAAAACCTATTTTCATAGTTTATTATGATAGTAAAGCATGTTTATGAAATAAGTTTTAAATACTTTGATTTAATGATTTTGTAGAAATAACATGTTTATGAAATAAGTTTTAAATGCTTTGATTTAATGATTTTGTAGAAATAGATTTTATCTGTGTATTAGTATTTATTGTTAAAAATGTGTATGATTAATGATTTTATTATCGATTTTGAATATATGCATGATAATATTTTAAAGAAAAGGAAATAGATTTAAGGTATGTTAAATGAAAAAGGAAATGAGATTATATGCTTATGTATATGTGTATAAAGGTATATGAATATGAGAATAATGATTGTTTTAAAAATTATTAGATAGTACCCTTCCCTTCCAGAAACTGTGATACAAATGATATGATGAGATATGACGCTTTTGGGGCATGTCTGAACACACATAAAGGTTTTGAGCCGTGTGTTTGGGCGCACTCGCCTTTGGGGGCATATGCATGCGGTATGATGATTACATAGATATAGATATTGAGATACAGATGAGATATAGGCTTTGGGGGTCTGAGTACACACAAAGGCTTTGGGCTGTGTACTCGGACGACTTTGTCTTTTGAGGACCAGATTATGAATGAACATATATGGCGAGCTATGAGATAGCATTTCTCAATCTATCCGTGTAGCTCCGAAGTGTGACAGTACCCAAATAGTATGTCATTGCCCGTCCGTCGAGATTCAGATATGCTTTACCATATTTTTAAATCGTAATAAACTACAATGAAAATAGGTTTTGTATATTCCACTCACAGTGACGATGTCCGAACTCAGTATCGACAACGTCCGCGGGTTGATCCTCGTTCACTAATCCTCCTAATTTAAGGAAATAATATAATTAATATCTGTAATTATAAATTATAACTAATATGCTCGAAACGACATTTATCCGCAATAAATTATTCTCAAATCCATAACATTACCAAAATACCCTCGATATCAAATTTACTAAATTATCCTCAGAATCATAGATTACCAAACTACCCTCAATTCAAATTACAAAAATATCCATAAGTTCTGAACTTATGAAATTACCCACAAAAAATGTAAAATTACCAAAATAGCTCTGACAACGTAAATTACCGAATTACCCTTGAAATCTCAAATTACCTAATTACCTAACTGCCCTAATATGAAATGACCAAAATCTCCATCAATTTCAAAATTAAAAAATTACCCTTAAGTTTGTAAAATTACTGAATTGCCCTTAACGGTTAATGGTGACTGAAACTCAGTCAATGGCAACAGGAAGCTCAGGTCTGATAGTTCTAGCCTTGGTGAGTCCAATGATGCTGGCGGTGACCTCCCAAGCACAGCAATGACGGCAGATCGAGCTCCCCAAAACCATAAGCTTCCCAGTGGTTGATTGGTGGCAATCTGGCTATTTCAGATGACGGGGTTGGTTAAAAAAAGATGAGGGTGAGTTGACGAACAAAATCCAAGTGGTGGCATGGCCTAATTTCGGATAGATCGACGGTGATGATAACGGGTGGAGCCATGGCTTTTCAAGCTATATATCACCGGCGTTCTAGTCTGTTTCTGGTTGCGATGACGGCGGGGATGCGTTGGTCGGCTCTCAAGCTTTAGATCAATACCAAGCTTGGCTGGTAGGGTGGCCGGAATCATGAAATCGGGCTGGGTCAAATCACGGGTCGCGGGTCGCGAGTCACGGGTTGCGAGTCACAAGTCAGTCAACTGTCTCTCGCTATTTAAGGAAAGAAAAATAAATGCTTCTCTCTCTCATTCTTTCCTTAAATAGTAACCAGCAATTCTCTTCTTTTTTGTAAGCTTAATACAAATTAAGCTAACACCAGACCTGACTGCTGAAATAAATCTGACTACACGGCCATTGAATCACGTCTGAATTGTATCATTTTAATGTCGCGATAAAATTTAAATTATTCGAGCGCGATCAATTTAATAATTGCATCCGATTACCCGCAACGATTTGTAACAATTCCGATGACTTTAAAAAAATTTGCGACAAAATTAAAAATAATATCACAGTCAACCCCACAAATAGCATCGAACGCAGCGTTTTGATGTAAGTATAAATTTTCACTGTACGCATCACACACATGCACAGACGGCACCTTCTTACTCACTCACTCCCTCTCACTCACGCCCAAATCTCACCTCACTCACTCATCCCTCCTTCTGACCAGCAGCTTTCTCTCTCTCTCCCCCATCGTGCCTGCATCTCACTGTCAGCTTCTCTCTCTCGCCATGGGTCTCTCAGCTAGCGCGGGTCTCTTAAGTTTAGCACCTTCGAATAATCCATACAGCATTTTTCTTTCATATAATTTCTGAAATATAATTGCAGTGTCTTTATATTGTGTATATCAAAGTAATAAATATATCTCTTAGCAGTGTTCTGTTACTTCCATTTATTTTTTATGCACACTCCAGTTGCTGCTGCAATTTCTTTGAGAATCAGCTGAACTTACGGCTTTTGTTTTAAAAGGAACTACAAACTGAGACCTAGACAAAAATTAAGTCCTTGCAGCTACTCCTTGCAGCTACTATCTATAATTCTATCTGCAATATCAAAATCTAATAACAAAAATATAATTTGTTTGTCTAATTTTAGGAGAAATTACACTGTAACATATGCAGCGTAAATGTTGGATTCATCTTATTTGGGGGCCTAAAAACCCATAGTCCTGCCTAATGTATAATTATTATTAGACTTTGGGCTTGGATGAAACTAACCAAAAGAATATACAAATAAAAGCAAGCGAAGCGGCAATCCTAGCGAATAGAATTTAGGTTATTCTATTATGAGAGTAGGATATTTCATATCTTATTTATTGAAGTATTTAGGCTGTTACATATAAAAATTTTATTTTTATAGTATAAAAGTTGTTTTCCTATCAAAAAAAGATAGCATAAATTTGATTACAAGTAAGTCTATAAAACATGAACAAAAAAATAGGCTCACCTATTTCCAACAAAAGAAAGAGAAAACAATTTGTTGAAAATAAATTAATTATTGTAAATGTATAATCATTCTTAGGTGTGGATATCCATATTTTTTTAATGTGAATATATTATTATACCGTGTAGTTTAAAAGAGTTAATTTTTTAATGAACTATGAAACTGTGTAGTTTAAGAGAGTTAAAGGCTAACTCTCTTAAACCCCATAATAGTGTGTTTACATGAGAAAAAAAATGAGAGCACTTACACTAGAGAAAGAGTCAGTAAAAATATATATAGTTAATAGAATTCTTTTTGTGGGATCATATATCTTATATATATATATATATATCGTTGCGCCCTCTTAAATGTGAATGGGGCTTGCCTCTGACATTATTGATCCTGCAAATGGGGCTTGCCTCTGACAGTATTGATCCTGCAAATGGATCAACTAATTAGCTAGTATAAGCTAGTGGGCTGGTGAATCGATTAAGATGAGATCATGCACGCAAGCGGTGGCGAGCCACCAATATCATAACAATTGGTACATTTTTTCATTGAATCGGACCTTGTATGCTCCCACGTAAATCGTACAATTGAAATATAGCTAATAATAAATAACAATGAAATTAACTATTAGTTTATTTACAGTTATTGTGTACTTTCATTTTTAATTGGTAGGAACGAGATCTAAGCCGTAAACGGACTCACAATCTTTTTGTTAGCGAAATCCATAATCTTTTAATGAAATTTCAGTCTTTGATCTAGTCTGAGGAAACTTCAGCCGTTGATCATTATTTACGGTGCATGCACTAACTACGCCCCAATAAGCCAACTTCATTCTATATAATTCATCAAAAAAAAAATTTAGATTAAGTGTTGAGCTGATCTTTTTACTAAGCTTTTAAAACAATTGGTGGTTATTGGATAAAAATATAAAACTAATTAAATCTATCTTAGCTAAGGGCGATAAAACCAATAAATGATTCGAATTCAAATCTAACGGTAAACAAATTGGGTCAAAACTCTGCTTATTTGGATTTGATTCGCTTATTAAATGAATATTCAGTTCAATTCATTTTATTTGTTTAATAGAATTAATAAATGAATCGAATCGAATATAGACTCGTTAATATTTGTTTATCCTATAACGAATAATAAACAATTTTTTATTTATATACTTTGTCTTATTATCATTTATAATTACTATCTTACCCTTCAAACTTTAAAATTTTTTCACACATATTTAAGGATAAATCAATAATTTAATTAAGCAAATAATAAACAAATTTTAAATGAATGAATTGTATTTAATTTATTTATGACCCATTTATTGAATGAATACCAAATAAATAAATGAAGCAATGTCCATAAACCCAAACTCAATTTGTTTAGTTAGCAAATAGAATTGAATTCAGTCATTTATTAAATGCATGAATTTTTCAAACCCAAAATCATTTAATGCACATAAAATTGAATCAAACAAATGAATCTTGACCCATATTGCCACCTCTAGTTTTAATCGTCTATTACTATGGTAGAAAATTTTGAAGAAATGAGCACAGGTCAGCTGAACATTAGATCCAATCCAAAGTGCAAACACATGATTTAATCTAGAAATTAATTATGATTTAATCTAGAAGGCCGACCATCTTCCCATGTTGAGCACCTTTCCGAATTTTTTAATCTATTTCCCATCACCTAAAAGCTAAGCAACAATTAAAAAAATATATCGGGAAAACTGCAGGAGTTTTTTTTTTTTTTTTAATTTGAGGTTTGGGAGTGGGCAAAACTGCAGCAGCTTCCCTGATTATCTCTAAAATTTACAAGAATATTCGTAGAAACATAGTTAAATGTGCATTGGATGCTTGCAAACTCGAAATTTCAGAGTTTTATCTTTCCAAGTTACAAAGTTGTTATTGAATTCTACAACCGAATGGTTCAACTAAGACAGCCGCAATGGTAAATTATCCTCTTAACGATTTCTTTATTTAATAACACACTTGATGGTAACAGAAATATTATGGTTTGTCACCAAAAAGAAAAACTAAAAGTAAATTATTAGAGATTTTTTATTTTTAAATTATATCAGAGTTCACGTACGTTTTTAGTCTCAGGGAATCAGGTAATAGTAATAACTTTTTATTTTAAATTTTAATAGTGCAAACTATAATTTACCTTCAAGAATCTAGACTTAATGGTAATAAAAAGGTTGTATCGAGGATATTTTGAAGTAATTTTCAAAATATAAGGACTAAATAGACATTAGTTTTAAAATATAGCGACTAAATGAGATTGTACCATAAAAAAGTGATTGATTTCATTTGAAACAAAAACGATGGCAAATCATGAGCAACAATGAGATTGATATGTTATATTTATTTCTCATCTATTGTGAACTAGCATAAATTATTCTAATTATTTTATATTTTGTTAGATTAATACGTGACTAATGTCAAATATTATGGAACAATTTTGATAGACTCATTTATTAAGTGATCAAATATTACGCTAATGAATTCAATTTTATTACACCCTATATACTAGTATATTATAAAGAAGTACAACCTTGAATTGTGTTACTGTAGCTCATAATAGGATGACTAATTTTGTACTAAAATATGAGAGTCCCTACACCCAACTATAGTATTTAAGTAACTCTAACCCATCAGGAGTTTACTGTTCACACAATTGTTACTTGGCCAAAAGTGTAGCTCTACCTCTTCTCTCCTTTTTAGCTTGTGTGTGCGTGAGCAGATTGTTCAAAACAAGGAGCTAGTTCAAGGCAGCAGCTGCTAGCACAAGCTTCACATCAAGCTCAGCCATGGCTAACCAAGGTGAAGATTCAAAATTTATTTTCTTCCTCAAACATGTGTTTGATCGGAAATAAGAGATCATATGGGCTTAAAGTTTTAAAACTATTCCAACATAATACTCTAGGATTGAATTATGTGAATATCTACATCTTTCACTTTGTTCTTAAAAACATAATTATAACCCCGTCAATTTAATAAAAGCTTATTCTTTGAGTACTAGTCTTGACAGTTTTTGCTCTTTCAATGCCTTCTCTTCATAAATATGAAAAAACTACCGAAAGTGCCACGGTTGATTTATGTTCTGATGTAGGATGTTATTTTAGAAATTTTAAAATTTTAAAATTTTATTATTTTAGAACTTTCTATTTTAATTAGAGTCAATTATGGTATTTTATTATTTTAGCACTTTCTATTTTATTAGAGTCAATTAAGATATGAGATATAATTAACTTAGGAAAGTATATTTTATTTCTATTATGATTATGATTTAATTTCCTTTTTAAGTTACTTAGGGAAGTGGATTTACTCTATTATAAATAGAGAGGCCTTGTAATTATGTTCATAACTTCAGATTCAGTTATTTAATAAAATCTCTTTTTATAATTCTCTCTGGAATTATCTATCAAAATTTCATTGTAGAGTTGTTTGGATTAGAGCATCATCTAATCTTACATTACGTGTTATTAAAAATCTTATTGAGTTATTTGGTTAGAACTAGATTTAATCATGCTTCAATTAGAGCATAAACTAATCGCGTTGACTTGATCCGAAGAATAAAATGATATCTAGTATTCTTTACTTAATCAATTCCGCTTCTGCTACGCCGTGCTCCATCACATTCACATTACAAAGAAATGATATATAAAATAGATGCTTTTCTCAAAGATATAATCAATGGCGATGCTAGGAATTATTTTTAAAGGGGCTAAGTTCAAATAGTAATTTAATTCAACAAAGTAATCATTAAAACATATATCAAAATAAAAATTCATTAAAGTATTTAATTCAATATACTTATAACTATTCTCGATTTAGGTTTCATATGTTGAAAGCGTTGAAGAATAACATCGTTGTCAAGACTACAAAATATATCATTTTTACGATACAACAAGACTATCATTTAACCACTGATCTCCCATCCGATTTTGTAGACGATTTTTACAAAATTCATAGTTGAAAATGTCCTTTCTAACGTAGTTATTGTAGTTGTGGCAACGGTAAAATCAATGCTAATGTCACCAATAAATAAACTAATGAATATAATTGATCTTTCTTAGTCTCAACCAATTTTCTTTTAGTTATTTTAAAAATTTATCAGAGACTTTATTGTAAATCCATTGAAAAATAAAATAAATTTCATTTTTTCAAAAAATCTAACAGGGCTTCAGCCCTTGCTAGCTCTCAAGTGGCGCCGCCACTGCATATAATGATATCTGAACAAAAGTTGGACTTAATGGATATAAAGAAATTTATCGTTTCATTCATTATGAGATTTACAAATTTGGAAAGAAAAAGAAAAAAGAACAACGAAACTGATCAAAACTACAAACTTCTTTGTCACAGTCCTGCATTTGTTAAAAAATCATTTTCGTTTTCAGAAAAGATGAATTACAGAATGACAAATCAAGCGCCGTTTTGAAAATTGCCTTCAAGAGCACATTACTTGACTACTATTACTGACTCTTCACTCTCTCATTATTGTTATTATGCCGCCGCCAAAATGTAAAAATGCATACCTATAATTAATAAACAAGGTAAAAATTAAAAATCGAGGTAACAGTTGATAGATAATATTGAGTCCTTATCTCTATTTTTTAAGTAGTTAAAAGACAAAATATTGAATATTGTACAACCAATTAAACGCATTAAAATCCAATAAACTTCTCTCTCTTTTAAATATAAATTTCTTATACACATGTTGGACAAATTGATTTCGATGAACTAGTTGTGCTCACTTTCCATATTGTCTTTTAAACTATTCAACGGAATAGCGTTAGGAATCAATATATGGACAATTCTTTACCTTTGTGCGCATATATATATATATATATATATATATATATATATAGATATGAGTGAGTGACATCTTCATATTACAAAACTAAACATGCCAATAATAGATAAAAATCCAAATTTTAAAACACTAGCAGAAAAAAATTTTTTAACTTATTAAAATATGTGTTCTTTTTTAATATGCCTACTAGAGAAAGACTATATATGTATATTCATTATTGCTAGCATAATAAGGATAAATTTGGAGTTGTTAATGTCAG